>JXSR01S039552.1:8601-19024 GCA_000969725.1 Ophiothrix spiculata | reverse complement strand
GGGTTACTGAGCCTGTGGCTCTTGTTTTTGTTCTAATAATAATTTCAATGATCTAAAATAGATTAATTAACCAAAGACATGAATTATCACTTGATTTTTTTTCCAAATATGTGTTATTTTTCAATGTTTCAAATTTCATTTAGTTTGGGACTAATGTCCGTATGCATTTTGTCATATTATGTGTATACGGAATACACTCCACCTATAACCTAGCCAATCAGAGAGCAAGAAATCCTAGTACACAAAGTAGATGCAAAATGCATTCTACCTGCAGTGTTCCAATCAAGCTGCACAAATTTGTGTATTTATTTTGTTACATTGTTTTTGTCGGATAATTATTTGTTTCATTTTGTCTTTTGATTGCCCTCAAAGGCCAATTTCTTTTCAGTATATGCAGATTGATATTATCTCCACTTAGCAAAAAATGCAACACATGTCATTTCTTAATTGCTCTATATCTGTACCTCTTCTTTCATTTCAATGTTCTTTAACGTAAAATACTATTTAGACATTTTAATTTGTATAACATTGTTGCTTACATGTAAGATATGAATGTACAGATGTAGTCCGAGGTACTCTTCTGCTAAATTGTATATCTGAAATGCTAGTAAAAGTGAGGAAATTTATGATCAGATAATGTGTATCAATTTGTAGAGATAGCTTGCAAGCATATTGACATACACTGCCATGTATCAGTAGGCATTGTAGAAATCAAGTATTCACAGAAAATCTGAGAAATTATCCATCCATCTTGTGTGGATGACAGATGTTTCTTAGATGTCAGATGTTTCTTATTTTGGTTTTAGGATAATCATTGAAAGAATCCTCATCAATTTCTGACCAGAGTGGACAAGATGAAAGAAAGTTGTTGTAAATGTAAAGAGAAGAAGAAACGTGGGAGTTAAGCTTCTGATATAATGAATTACTTTTATTGGACAATAATATTCCAGCCTTAAGTTGTGTAGTTTTTTGTATTTTCCCAAATAGTTCCAAGGTCAATACGATATAAATAATATTCATTTAAAAGTTTGGTTTAATGTTTGAAAATACGGGAATAATCAGAGACATCTATAACTAAGTTATAGACGTCTCTGGGAATAATGCTATGTTAATTGAAATTTGAAAATCTCAATATTTTGATAGTGTTTACAGTTATTGTAAATTCTTTACATTAATTGCACTGTACCTCCTTAAAAACAGCCTGATAATTCTGTGTTCCATTTAAAATGACATATTATTTTGTAAGGTATTTGGTGTCACCTTGTTTCTTAAAAGTAATAAACAAATATATCATTTTGTGTATAATGTGATGATCTGTAATTTGATGAATTTAAAATTGTTTTATGATATTGATTATGTAACACCAATTTGCTTAATAAATTGTGATGATAAGATATTTCTGAATGCAGCAATGGGTGTTTTTTTGTCTGGTACATCAACATAGCACAGTGTCCCAATCAGTGGACATTTACTTATACCATAGAGATAATATCTCGATGCTTATACTCACTTTTTAAAACAAATAATTGAGAGGTCAACCTTAGACTTGTGGGAAGAATCAAAAATTTGATAAATATGTATAAAATGTATTCAAGTGTAGAGCACATCATCTTAGGGCGAGTTGTCACTATGATGTTTAGTATTTATGTGATACTCGATACTACATGGAGCCCAATACAGGGTGTATCAAAATGGTTAGTACTCAGAATAAATAAATCTTTAAAAATATTCCCCGTTCCTTTTTGAAATTCAAAATTATATTAATTGATAGTGCATTTCTTTGTCTTTCATTTGCAAAAAGAATAGGAGCATTTTGTCATTTCGTTTCCAAGTACGGGAGGATTATGTAAAGGCACTAGTTTTGAAAACTCGCCACGGATTGTATTTGTTGCCTTTCCATTTCAATGAAGACATAAATATATAACTCCGTCTGCATCAGATTTTATCTTATATTTTCTGCCTTAAGATATAATTTTATTTAAATGTTGAAAGTCATGTTTGACTTCTCATGGCACGAAGAAACAACTTAATGATTACACTCAATACTTGCCATTGATTAAACAGAAAATGTTTGTCTTTTAAATAGCTGTCTTGATATATAAATAAAATGAGTTCATGGCAGTAAATGATTCGCAGAAATTCTTAATCTATAAAAAATAATCATTGATATTTATTTGCAATCCTCCTGTGTGTTGTCTATTGCATGCCTCAGATTGTCTATTAATATGTCATTTAACAATAACTTTCTGACATAGAAAATTGCCAATATTTCATGCACTTAGACAGAACTTTTATTGAAAATTGCCAAGCAAAAATACAATAAACAACATCAATGCTGCCCGTTTCCTGATTATTTATGGCTTTGATGGTTTTTTAGAAATAATGTTACCTTAAATGTCTTTGCTGTTCCACACGACTGATCACAATTTAGATATCGCGCCTTGGCATAAGCTATCTATTGCCCGTAGCGAATTTCTAAAAAGACATAATTTATTAAAAGTGGTGTAAAATCCGATTTCGGGCATCAATTTTCAAAATTCTTTTTTTATGTGGAAGCTATTGAATTGGTCTTTTTATAACAGTGAATGAAGTGTTGCTAACATTTCTAGATTTTGTGTAAAAAAATCACAAAGTTGAGTACTAATCATTTTGATACACACTGTACCTTGACCAATGAGAATGCGTTTTCAATGGACTCGGACTTTCACCTGAGAAGATCACTAATCTACTGATCACTCGTCTGCTTATTTTCTGCTTCCCTTCCGTTTGCCTCACTCTATTTTTCTGATATTTTCCAAGGAAATTAGGTTCTTTTGGATCAATTTATATACCTGATCCTACACAAACAGCACTACATTTTGCCCTGAAAGTAACAAAATGTGCCCTGTTTGTGTCTTTGAAATAAAGAATCACAGAATAATGATAAAACATAATCAAAAACACAACTTGCAGTTCTGTGTATAATTTATTTATGATATATTTCAAGTTACATCAGGAGCATTGGAATTGCAGTATACAGAATCTTCATTAGTTACATACAACTAAGCCCTAAAAGTTTAACTAAGGCAAACAAAATTTATGATTGGCACAATATGACAAAGAGCAAGCTCATAAAGTGTCTATACTTATAATTACACATGCACATAATGTCATACAAATATAAACGTTGGTGTCAAAATCAATTGCAAACTCAATATTTTGCTTATTTTTTCTATTTCAATATACATCTACTGTAGGGTTGTTGGTAGAGTGTTTTATGTATGCCAGTCAAACAATTTGTATTTTAAGGCCTTCAAAATAGTCTATACAGCCCTTATTTTTTTAATTTTAGCAGCAATATACTTCTTTGCAGTGTTCCTAATAAGCCTGTATGGCTCACCTTTGACACAGGAACTTGGAAAATTTCCACTGCAGTTTCTGAAAATATGTCAAAAAAAATCATTTCCTTGCTTTATTTGTCCAATTTTCAGGCTTAGCTCATTATTTTGGTGTAAGCACCTCTTCAACTTTGTCAAAATTGCTCAAATTGGCGCGAGCTCAAAAACCTTAGCAGGAATACTGCTTCTTTGTAACAAAATTTTCTTATGTATAAAAGTTTTTCTATATCTTTTCTGAAAATGGACATCATCCAGTACAAACTTATATGAAGGATTGGATTAGAAAACATGTTAGAGTAATTTTTTTCATGCACTGCATATATATTTATACATTTCTTAAAAAATAAATATTGAATTTATTACAATGTAAAATATGTTTCTTTTAAATTACACTTTCATCTATGATTTGTACAATATTGGCAAGCATCAGTGTAAAATGGCCGCTATGTCCTTTCATTTCAAATTTAATTGCCAGGGTGAATAGCAACTAATTACGATTCACACTTTATTTTGGGATGCCAATTTAAGGTATAGTGTAACATTTCATGAAGTTCAGACAAATTTGTGATTTTTGGGACAATTGTATTAAATTTATGCTATTCTGTAAAGGTACTTATGGTGAAAATTTACAATACATCTTGGGTGCAGGCTTGCTTGGGTGTACACATAGGGAATCGCCAGAAACCCAAAACTTTTTGAATATTCTGGATGGCAAGATGTTATAAAAAAAACTTTGTTGACAATCAAATCAAATTGAGCACACTCTACCTGTTAGAAATGGTATCATGAACTTGTGCGCACATTTCACTTGACAAGATTTTGTGTTTGATTACAAGATTTATTTTTCTCCCATGCAGTTATAAAATGTCTCTGAAGTGTCTACCTGTAAAAAAAACTGTCCGCAAAATTCTGCCTGATTGAGATATTTGAATTTTTCTCACAAATCTTGTAAAAAAAACCTCTTTACATGCTGCGATATTGGGAATGCACATAATCTTGTATGGGAAAAAGCTTCTTTTTCTCCCTGTTAATGTGTTTTGTTTTAAAAACTTATACCTTTAACATAAAGATTACATCCAGTAAGTTTAAACAATTTGAAGATTATTTGAACAATATATATTTTCTTATGATTTGTTACACCATGCCTTCAATGTTTACACATTACCATCACCCTATAAAAACTCTAAATAGATGAAAAGATGATATGTTACTTTTAAACTGTCTGTATAAATACTGCACAGATTCTCATTAACTGTATAAATAGCACTCTTGAATATATTTTGGGTGTTTTTAACACTATTTATGATGGAGGTCATCACATGTCAGCACATATTGCTTAACTCTCATTTTTGTCGCTTTAGCCAATCATTTTTAATTTTTTTTTTACATTCGTCACTTTACATATATTGGTCATCATCACAGTGTGAGCCAGTCTTTAAATAGTTAAGTTGTGTAAAAAGTTAAAAATTCATTCTCATTGCATATTTTATACATTTGCATATGTTTCAGACAACATGTGTATATAGCTATGGCAATACAATTACATGTATATATTGGCATTTTGAGTTGTAATGTTACAGTGCATGTAAATCAAGTAATTTGCATTATAATATCATGATAAGCAGTTGAGTTAAATCACATGGTTTATAAATAGGTCATTTTACACTCTTAAAAATCATGGCACTGCTAGTAAGTATTATAACAACAAATGAGACAGTCTGAAATTAGCAAACAATTCATAATCTCCAAAAGTTTATACAAAACTAATCTTTAAAATTGCCTACAGCCCAAACATAACACAAATCTTAACTTTAAAAGATAAAAAGTTTAGGATGAAATAGTGTACTACAAAATAAAAAACTATATTTTGAAGAAAAATCTTGAACATAAAGCTTTATAATAATCACGTAATGACTGTGACTTTTTTCATTCAAGAAATCATTAATTTATTTAAATTATTGCATTTCTCACATGTACTACATTATGAATATATACATGTATAAAAATATATTTAAATTCTACTCTCCCGATTTTACATATATAGCATTTTAAAGCACCAAACCGATATTTCACTCTCAAAGCCTTCCATACAGACACATCAGCTGAAACTAAGACTAAGTTGTCCAAACAAATGTAAAATCACAATCAAAATGGACTCATTTTCCTTATCACATAAGGATTACCTGCACCAATGCTGAGTGCTTGAAGAAAAAAACTTACAGAAAAATTAGACAGAAATATAACTACTTTACATATAAGGGCAGTGACTTGAGAGTGGCAAGTTAGTTTAGGGGTACAAAAGGTCATCATTCAAAATATGGGTGGGTGTTTCATTTTGAATACCCCCCTTCTTCTGTTCACCTCTTCTTCTCTCTTGTCTTTACATTATACAACACAAAATTCTCAAATATAAAATGCAGGTGATTTATATATGATCACATTTCTATCAATAACATTTGTAATTTTGTTGCTACCATACTTTATTTCAATTGTTGGTGGATGAATTTCCGCGTACCATAGATACAGAGGGAAGATGCCAGACTAGCCGTAAATACCACAGAGTGTAATGGTGTCGTTTCTGTGGAGCTCAAAACTGGCAGTATTCTGGTCTACTTGGTTTCCGCAAAATCACACCAATAAACCTTTTACACATAATTATGATAAACCAAACCGTAAGAAAAGTAAGAAGCATCAGTGTTTTCAGTATTTGCACAAATGTTACAACGAGATTGAACTTATGCATCATCGGCAATCATCCAAATACCCCAAATTTGGTTTCTATACAGAAAAAATGTGCAAGTATGGTATCTCAACCTCTTTCTAAATCTATGATACACACTCAAAGTTGTGAATGCAGTTGCAAACCACTACCTTGAAAATATATATGCTCATTCAAGGAATTAAACCCATATAACAAAAGTATACAATTACCATAGCAAAATCTCTTGGAATGTTATGACTGACGTTTTATATATAATACACACTTTTAATACAGATCATGAACTGTCAATATACTAATGTATAATTAAATACTACTGCAGGGTTTAAAATACCATTTCTCTATATCATTCAAAGATTTCAAAATACCATTTCTCTCAATATCATTTGCAGACACTACAGACTTATGAGAGCAAATCACCAAAAGCTGTCCTTTCATTTTAGTCCTGGTTAAGTACAGGGTGTCCCAATAAAAATGCATCACTTTTGTTTTTGGTCATATCTCAGAAACCGATAGACAAAAATGAAATTTTTTTTCATAATAGCAATTAATATAGTTTAGTTTTTCATCTGGGAAATTTTGAGCAAAATCCGTCAAACCGTTCTTGAGAAAACAAGAATTTTGTAAGAAGACTCAATTTTACTCCATTCCAATGGGTTTATCACAGTAACTCATGTTTATCATATTAATAACACACATATTTGGTTACTATTGATCAATTTATTTTAAACTTGCAAAGCAGACAAAAAAAGATCACAAAATATGGCATAGATGCTGAAACGTGATTTTGATATCTTTTTCAGCACTGAAAGTGGCACCGTATGCGTAATTCAATGTGTAGGTTTTGCAGCGTTAAATAAAAAGAAAAAAACGAGCTCACGGTTTCTCAAGAAAACTTAACAAAGGCAGATATTTCCTTAAATGGAAAGTGTATTTCGGAAACCTTTTGTATTTTCTGAGTTTCAAGCTTTTTTTATGACTGTCTCTTTCTCTACACATGTTAAAAGTATAACTTTGTCAACATATTCGAATCAAAATAACAATGCAGTTATTAATTTTCTTGTGAAAAGTGGAATGTCTGACAGTCCATGACAACTCATGTTGAATAATTTTGGTACAGTTTTAAGTAAATTTCAAGCACCTCTGCTTTTCACATGTTCAAAATCAGTTTCAAGGCACCTTTGTGTTAATTATCACCATGTTCCGGGTCCAATGCGATGTTCTAAATCCCAGACAATGAAGGGAGTCGAGTGTGATCAGACAATTAAGCTTTCAAGTTTAAATCGGGTTTATTCAAATTCTAAATTTTCTGTTGCTGTTGTTATTGTTGTCGTTGTTGATGTGGTTGTTGTTTTGTGGTAACTTTCCTGAAAAGGTGTTTATCCATAAATGAAATGAGTTTTTTTATTTAGAGTTGGCCTACTACTGTGATGACATGGTCATTTCAGATCGATAATATAGATTGCAAATATGAGTTACTGTGGTAAACCCCATTGGAATGGGTTAAAATTGAGTCTTCTTACAAAATCCTAATTTTCTCAAGAACGACTCAACGGATTTTGCTCAAAATTTCACCGATGAAATACTTAACTATATGTATTGTTATTATGAAAAAAGTTTTTTAATTTTTGTTCATTGGTTCCTGAGATATGACCAAAAACAAAAGTGATGCATTTTTATTGGGACACCCTGTACAATCATTGAAGGCACACTAAATTTGTATCAAATGATATTCAGCAGAGAATTGAACAATAAAACATGGATACAGAAAATACAGCAAACATTTGTATACAGCAAAGATATTGAATATAACATTGATTTTAAAATTCTAGCTATATGATAAAAGGAGAAATGTTACCTAAGTAGATTAATGAATAGTATCAAAATTTGCAATACACATCTAGAACATTACAGCTTTTACAAAAGCAAAATTAACAATTCAATAAGGAATCACTTCAACACTGGTGGTTGACCACCAAGGTTATCTGGTGGGTTGCTTTTGTTTTGAATAATGATAACTGCCTATACTCTATAAATCTTGAAGTATGCAACAAGCCGCCGATAAACACACATAAACCAATATGACCATACGCGGAAATAAATTGGTCCATACTTTTCGAATCATAACACCATACCCAATCATGTTGAATATTCAAATGACCTTATATGTACGATTTGTCCCTTTGGTAGCAACAAAATTAACCAAAAATAATACCAAAATCATGAAAGATTCATGTACCAAGTGTATTAATATGCAGTGATTTGGTCTTAATCAATCCTAATCAATCATTGCTAGTCTCTTAAACAATACAAAAACAACAATGCACAATGTTACAGAATATTCTTTGGATCTTGTAACCACAGAGCCTTATAGGCTCTGTGTTGTAACAGAGTCTAATTACTTGTTGCATACTTTAAGGTTTATAGTGGTCAGCCACTGGTTAAGCTTTGAAGCGGCCCAAAAAGTTTAATGCAACACTATATATTTTGGCAGATCTGGGGCCCGTTTCATAAAGATTTGAATCAAGCGTACGTTTGATTTTAAACGTAAATTTACATTTTATCAGCCTATTTTACGCTTGATAAATCAAACTGTACACTTGATTCAAATCTTTATGAAACAGGCCCTGGTTAACAACTTTGTATGTATCCACACTACAATTCAAATTCTTTGATATGGTGGTTATTAGTTACCAGTGCTACTGGAATATCAGCTGCATTATTGACAACAACAAGCCCACGAGGCCAATGAAAGCCAGAGCGACCACCAAATATCCCAAGGACTTGCCCATCATGTGTGAAAGCTACAACACACTGTAAGCAAGGAAGCACACCCCTGACCTTCACCATTGCTGTGACAAAGATAGTGTTGTTGGTATCCACAGCGATACCACGAGGCATCAGGACAGTATCTTTATACTTCACTGGGATTGAGAAAATGACTTCATTGGATCGCTCGGGTTCAAAAACCTGGATGCGCTTGTTTACACAATCGGCAACAAGTAACTGACCTAGCGAATTGAAGGTGATCATCCATGGGTGGTGAAGATTGTTAGGACCTTCACCTTCTGCACCAAGAGTCTTCTTCAGTGCACCATGCATATCAAAGACTTGAATGCAACCCATCTGAAAATCAGCAACATATACCTTATTCTTATACACGGCAATGCCAGTAGGGCGCTGCAAATCTTGATGACCAAACTCCCTATGAATGGCATCATCTTTGTATACAATTACCCTACCAACATTCCCATTATCAGTGACATAGATTTCATTATCTACTGTTGCGATAGCATATGGTTTAAAATCACCCTCAGGTTTGGGAAGCCTAGACTTGATCTCAAAGTCGGTATCTGTTATCACTACTTGGCGGTTAGATTTCTCAGCGATAACATAATCCCCATTTATTGTTTTGATATCATGTGGTTCATACATCTTGGTAGGGCTGGTCTGCTTGTATCCAATCAATTTATCAAATGGTTTCACTGAGACTGTATAAGGACAATTCTTGACCCTATCACCAGTTACCTTGACCTCAATGATGTACTTACCAGCATACCGGGGGGATAGCTGTGTCTTATAATTACCATCGCGTCCAGAGCGATTTATTTCACATAGTTGACCTTGCTTACCCCCTGGAGTGAATACCATGGCAACCACATCAGCTGTGACATCACTCTTAGCATCTGCTCCCAAACGATCTCGTAGATGGATGATGATCTCGATGTCTTTGGTTTCTCCATCTACATCTTTGACTTCAATGAAGGATTCAGAAGCAACTGCAAGGGGCTTCATTTTGACTTCACCTAGCTTCATCTCTTGTGTTAGTTGTTGTATGAGCGCCTATTAGAGAAATAAAGTTGAAGACAAAAGAGAAATAATGCCCATTTTCAGATACTATAGTAAGAGAGATAAGGTCTTATTTTTGTACAGTGTCAGAGTCCCTAAGAAAAACAGTTTGTTATAATCCTATTTCTCTTATGCCTATAGGCTAGTGTGAAAAGATGAATCTTTTGCTCCAAAACTATGCAGGCAAATTAAACGGACTAGCCTAGATTCCACCTAGAATTAAAAACTTATGGAAATACTCTAAATATCGCTAAAAAAGTATAGTAAAATCAAAACCAGAGAGCCACCGGCTCAGTAACCCATGCACGAAAGCCTAGCTGTTAGCAAAAAAAAATGACTTCAAAGAAGCATTTTTTGAACAATGTTTTGTTTTAAATAGGGCCTATAGAAAATGGTTAAAATCAATATAAAAATCATACACAAACTTGTTAATACAAAATCTATACTTTTAAACCATAAAATATCAACATAGAAAAAT
>JXSR01S039551.1:758-12736 GCA_000969725.1 Ophiothrix spiculata | reverse complement strand
GAAATTGCCCACACTTTTGAGAGAGGCACCCTCGCTAATTTCGTTAATTAACCTTCAAAGATGACAAATCCATTGAGAAACCAACCTTCGCTCTCCACGGTCACGGGAGTCCTCCAGATGACCCAACTAAATGATTCTCATGGTAGATAGCTGATTGATGTAACAATACTTTGGTCTAACCATGTAATTGCAGTTCGGGCAATATACTTTAAATTCATAAATCAATTATTCCCCATTGTACAAACCTGGATTGGTCAACCGGAAGTCGCAGCTATTGCAACTCAGGCGACAGTTTGTTTTCATCCAATCCGGGTATTTGTCACACTCACCAGCTGCTGCATATGCCGGGCATTTACGATAAATGTCCAGGCAATCTGAAAAAAAAAATACAATTCAAAAGTTCAAGGACTTTCTGACAAACCTGGACCATGATACCTTGAAGTAACTCATGGCGTCTTCAGAGTGTATCGATATGGATCTACAACGCGCGGTCTTTTACACTCGCCATTCCTCATGCATTGCATGTGTAATGGGTGCGTCGATTGACGACTTAGTCGAGTCATGACTAGTCATGATCGGCTCTAGAGCGAGACAACTCCCGGACAACTTAGGAGTTGCATTTACACTGGGACACGACTTGCGCTTTAAAATTAATGACGCGTCACTTTTGGTCACGAGCGAGACACTTTCTATAATTGCGTTCACACTGGGAATTTGCTCATGACAAAAATATAGTCATGACCAAATTCTTATGTGTAGGCCTAAACACGCCCTAAGAGTTCAGCCATTTCATCACTGCAAAATCACTCGACGTCTGTGCATGAAGTTAAAACTTAAGAAACTACGTTGCAGGTTAAAAGCCAAACAATAGCTTATTTCCTATCTTCATTTATTTGTCAGTAAAGATTTTGTTGAACTAGGATTTGGGATAACAATATGTAACAAGGATAGATCAAGATGTTCAAGTCTATGGAAACTAAGAGGCTAGAAGCAATAAATCCGTGGTAAGTTCACCTTTATTGTATGTGCTAGTATCACACGAGTCGCAGCTGAGCGGGCAATTAACTCGCATCCACGCAGCGTGTTTAGTGCAATCCCCTGCCTGAGCCCACTTGTGGCATCGTTTATTTCTGTCACGACATTCTAAGGAAAAAATAGCAACAATCAGTATAACAACAATAATTTATTGGTAGATTCCACAGACCCCTCAAATCGACTGGCATTCCGCTGTGCTTTTTGACAGTAGCCTCACTATAACATTGCCCCCTTCTTAAAAAGAAAAATTAAACCGACCCACTTGCATTGCACTTTGTTTTAGTCCTTCCTTTTTGAATTAGTTCCACAGGCCAACAACTGATACAGAGGTTCCGGAAGTCTCGTTTCCTTGTGCAAGAAACTTTACTGTAATTCCTGTGTGGTTCTGAATTCACTAGTATCTTATCGATATCAATAATCTTGCAACTTGATTTTTTTAACATTTATCTTACCAGCATACCCCTGAAATTAAACTTATTTTCTTGCCTACTTTTTTGGTTTTGAATTAAATTAGTTCCACAGAACCAGCAAATCCTTGGGCATGTCATCTTTTTGACGGTGGCCTAGCCATAACACTGCCCCCTCTTAAAATAAAATAAAACAGGCCTACTTGCCTTCGTTTTGTTTTTGAATTGAATTCTTTCCACAGAAGCCGCAACTCCTTGGGCATGCCGCCTTCATTCGTGCACGTGCCTTCTGGCAGTCACCTCGTCCTACCATTATTGAACATCTCGTGGACCGGTCACCACATTCAACATCTGCGTGAAAAGTACACGGGTTTTGCTAACATTCAAGCTATGTTTTAAATAGATTGGGGACAACCGGTAGATTCTTAAAGATGTTTAAAGAACCCGATATAGACAAACTTACATTACCGTTACTACGTAAAATATCCGTGCTATACCCTGAATGGAAGGTTTACGGTAAATACTAGTTAAAGAGACTTCAGTAATGTTTCCCAGTGCAGCAGGCACTTTGCCAAACAAAAGTGAGATAACTAATGATGAAAGACGAAAATAATGCAAAAAGTGTATATTTTGCACCGAAAGTTAGTTTCACTTTAATGCCTATTTTACTATGTTGTTGATAGTTCAATAATAGTCTTTGGTTACTTGAATGGCAGATTCCGATTCGAGCTAGCTAGATGCATTCAAACTGTGCGCAAAGCCAGAAATCTTTCACCGCCTACTAAGTCTATTATGAGATTGAAAAAGTAGGGAGTGTTTCTTACCTAAGGGTTGTTTTGTCAATGCTGATCTTTTACAGAAACCACACGATTTCTTGCAATAAATCCTCATCCAGTCTTCATTGTCCTCACATTCCCCTTCCTTGGCGTAGATGGAGCAAAACCCATGGATGTCACGACACATATCTGTGGAAACAAAGACTCAAAATATTGGGAATTCTGACTTTCAAAGGTAGCACATTGGTTTATGAGCAGGAATTTCAAAAGAACAAAGACATGAAATATCGGGAATTCTGACTCCAACGGTCGCACATCGGTTTATGATGAGTAGGAATTTCATTTTACCGACGCCAGGTTCAAAGCCCCAGCGGCCTATGTCAATTCTGGCCTTGTTCCATTTGACATGAGACTTCCCATCCTACTAATCGCTTTATGGTCACGAGCAGCTAGTGGTTCACATTTCAGCGATGCAAATTGTACAAGAGATTCATTACATCGAAATCCATATTTGTCGAGACCATGTTTGTCTCATTTCATAACCTTGGTCAGTTCTGGTATATCTTTTGATTTCGATACTAAAGGAATGTTACGAGATTTATGCAAGGAGTCGCTTGAAAACTCAACCGGCGGTTGCCCGTCGGTTCTGGGCGGTTCAACCTGAATAAACAATAGTCAACCGCCCAGAACCGGCAGACAACCGCCGGTTGAGTTTTGAAGCGGCCCCCAAAAGGTAATTCTCTGTTTTAGACGTTTTTTATTGAATCCTTAAAACAAAAGTGCTAACAAATGCAAGTAAACTGCTTACTTTCCATGTGATAGGTCACATAAATTAGTAATACCTTTCAATTGGAATTCGCTGACATCACAAAGGCGGCATGAATATCTACAGTAGTCGTACATAAATCGATTAGCTTTCCGACATCGCCCTTCATCGACCCATATTGCACATCGCCCATCCCTATCTTGGCATTCTGCCGACTCGTTATTTTGCAGTGACATGACTTCGAGAGGTGGCTCTGAAAAACGTTGGAATGGGTTATCATGATTATTGGAATTGTTTTGTTGTTCAAAACGAATACATCACTTTGCATTCACTATGGAGATGATTTTTGATATTTCTCCAAGCTCCTTTGTTTTGTTTACCGTCCACATACTATTAAATGACATGACCTCTAAAGGTGGATTTGAAACATCATTGAAATCATACCGGTTTAAACGTTACATGACTTTTCTTCTTATCGGAAAATCCAAAACAAGATTTATATCTGATCATGGTGATGATTTTCATGTTTTGTAGAGTTCATTTATAATTATAAACTCAAGAAGTTGACTGTGTCAACATATATAGTTTGAATATATGTTTTTGTTTCCTTTCACAAAGGGAAGAATTTTTGATTTTTATCTTAGTTTTTTAAAAAATGCAAAAAATAGGTCAAAAAATCCCACCGCTGCCACCAAAATGACAATTTGTGGCCTATTTTGGGTATTTTTTCAAAAAATAAGATCAACATCAAAAATTTGAGAAAACCGTTCCTAGACATTTGTTTCTAAATTTAAAAAAGCTAAAAAGTTCAAAATTTCATGAATGCAAATTTTAGTTAGGCTTTCCAGAAATTTTGGGGCAAAAAATACGGTTTTTTGCATTTTTTGCAAAAATTGAAATTTTTGGTCAAAAACTGATATCATCATCATGTTCAGGGTAAATATCCGCTTCTAAAAATGTATACTTTTATATAGTTTATGCAATTAGTTTGAAAGTTAGAGTACAAAAATCATTTATGCCATTTGAAGGTCTAAGTACCCCAGCCTTAAGCAGGGGGGGTTGCAACAACCCACCTCCTTCGGAGGACGAGGATTAATAAGATAAAAAGAAAACCAATACACACGTGTCTTAATACAGCGTTCAGACTTTTTCCGAGGTAATATGTCCCATAATGCATTTTGAAAGTACCGTAAGCGCTCAGTTTAATATTACGTTCATTTTGACGTCACGCGCAAAACGTTGTAATATGGTCGTTCGCGCAGAAATGTCCGTATTTGCGGTACTTTCAAGATGCATTATGGGACATACAAAACTGGTCTATTCTTACCTGTAGCTTCGACCACTTCAACCTCCAACGGCTGAAAAGCTTCAAAAGGCTGTATCTCAACTCCTTCCGGAATTGTCACGTTGAGAACTGTCGAATTCTGCAGCATTATACTGGTAATATTCCCGGTTTCCAATTCGCTACTTGGGCGTAAATGACTTAATGTATCATTGTCCATTGTGCTCGGACATTTGTTGCAACTGTAAGGACAGTTGGGTACCATCCACGATGAATATTGGCCACATAGATCATGGCTGGCCCACGCGGAGCATGTCGGGTGTTTATCTTTACACTCTGTTGGTTAGTGGGACACTTGGTCAAATATTCAAGATATCAGTGGAAACATATTACAATAGAATTGTCATTATCAGTGGAAACATATTACAATAGAATTGTCATAGTTAGTGGAAACATATTACAATACAATTGTCATAGTCAGCATGACAGTGGAAACATATTACAATAGAATTGTCATAATCAGTGGAAACATATTACAATAGAATTGTCATAATCAGTAGAAACATATTACAATAGAATTGTCTAGTAGTGAAAACACATTTCAATAGCATTGTTATAATAAAGGAATTAGGAAGCGATGAGAATTTCTGTCGTTTTCTTGATTGTTAAGCTCAATTTATACTCGGCCTCCAAACAAAATTTTTCCTACCAAACATTTGGTCGTGACGTCACCAAATATTTTCCATCGAACTTAAACTATGAACGGGTAGCAAACATTTGGTCCAATGTATATGGCAATTCAATAACATGTGCAATCTAGCGCGAAATTTTGTTTGGTCTGGACTCGGTGTTGAAGTTCTTTTGTTTGGAGTCACTCGTCATTTTTACGTCACGACCAAATGTTTGGTAGGAAAATTTTTGTTTGGATGCCGAGTATAAATTGAGCTTACCCCATGGGTGAATTATTGTACCTCTTTGTTTGTTTCGGAAGGGAGCACAACTAGTACAACAAAAGTTGCAATATACGTGGCTAAAACGCAAACATGCGAAATAAGAAAACACTGCGCAGATTTAAGCTCAATCTAGCCAAAAAACAAACCTAGATGCAATAACTCTACATGAAACAACAGATGACGGCAATTCTCAGTTCCATAAATAGGCCCCGTGTCACAAGATAACAAAGGCCAAATAATGGTAAATATTCAAAAATATTGTAAAATCAGACAAGACCATGGAAAGTCACAACAACCATTGTTAAATCATCCTAAATTGCCACAAAAAATTACATCGATACATAAATTCTTAAATCGCCACAACATTTCTTAAATCGCCAAAATTTGTTAAAAATCGCCACAACATTTCTTGAAAATGTGTTAATGTTTATGGTAATTTGGTTCGTTTTATTTAATTTTCCCTTGGATTATTACTTTTTGTAATTGTCATCCTTTCTTTACTTTAAATCCCCAAATTTTGCACTAAGTTTACATAAGAACATGGCACAAATAATAGCAGATGCTGCAAACTTACACGTTCACCGCTTTTCCGGTTGTAGGTAACAGTCCCGTAATGCAACGCGAACAAAATAAACAATGATGGCGTTTAAAGTTGTATATCTGCAAAACATGCAACTGCAAAACATGATGCAGTTTCCAATTTGCAAAGCATGCAGTCATAAACGGATAGTGGAATTTGGTCTCAAATCACGTACACTCTTAGAAAGGAAGGATCAAATATGAGACAAAAAGGATCAATTTTGATCCTTTTTAGGTATCAAATATGAGCTTACCCTTTAAGGATCAAAGTTATTCAAAAATAAGGATCACAATTCTTGATCCGAAAAAAGGATCAAATATTTCTTTAAAAAAGCCTAAAGCCTTTCTCTGCCTAAAAACATCACACTGAAGTGACCAGAGCAGGGTTTGAACCCACGCCGCATGTACATCATGTAATTACGAGACCAACGCTCTAACCATTCGGCCACGGGACACTCAGCTGTCAAGTGTGGTGAAATCATCGTATTTATACCATTGTATACATTCCCGGCTATGTAGTGGATATGGGGTGTACTCAGATATGAAACAAATGATCACGTTAGATCCAAACGCGGTATCAAATATGAGCTCATCCTTTCCGTATCAAAGTAATCCAGAAATACGGATCAAAACTTTGATATTGTAATCAAAAAGGATCTTAATAAAATGATCCTAAAACCGGATCAAAAATGATCCTGGTGAATTTGATCCATTTGTATATATTGATCTGAAAAAGGATCAAAAGTGATCCTTAAAGGATCAAAATAATGTGATCCAGAAAACTACTCGTATATTTGATCCCGGCCTTCTAAGAGTGAACAATCATGTAACAATTTGATATGTTGCATTTAGTGTGCAGTTATTATATACCAATCATGATTAAAATGAAGTTATTAACATAAAATGTAAGTTGCGAATGGACATAAAACATGGATTATGAGAGATGTGAAATGAGTTATAACAGAAAGTGTTTTCCTCTGACATTTGTGACAAATATACATTAATGGCATCATGTATATTTAGTGTTCATAAACGATCCACATTTTAATTGCCGTTCAAGGTATACGATTAGAAAAATATTAAAACATACGAATTTACTCTTTCAACCACCAAGATGCTTTATATAGAGCTGCATTAAAAACACTCGACCAACGTCATCGACATTCACGGTTCATCAATACGCATGCATGATACACCCAAGGTTTATCAGGTTTCAAAGCACACCACCTAACTCAAAGTAACTTTAATATTCATCATAATAACGAGCAGGGGTTGTATGTAAGTATATTCTGCTGATCCTTAATAGTGATGTCTGAATCACTGAGATTCATGCACAGCAATATTCTCATTTTTGAGATCATCTTGAGAAATGTTTTAAAGGGCGAATTGATACTTTCATGAAAGGTCATTACTTAAGAAATACCACCAAGCTCAAGCAGATACCATGCACAAAAGCCAGAATTGAAATAAATTACTATTTGATGTCAATAGATCAATTGGTGTGTCTCCTGGAGCAATATACTCTTATGAAAGCACCATCAACATATCACATAGATAACTAACAAGTGTCGTCATGTGTTATATCTAGAAAACAGTTGCAAACCAAGAGACTTATGCAAGCCTTCTTTTACAGTCAATGAAGAGTATCTGCCCCATAAGTTAAAATGCAGTATGTGCATAAAGCATTGTAGATACTTCCCATAAACGTGCAATTTCACTTGAATCCACTCCCATGCAAAAAAGTTGTATTTACAGATGTTTCATATAGTAGATACTGCCTTAAGTAATTAAAGAGATGTGATCATCTGCTCATTTATGCACGATTTCTCCAAAGGAAAGGAAGTACCTTACAATATATGAGAAATACGCATACTGCGTTTTTACTTTGTTGAGCATGGTATGCCAATAAACAAGAAATCATCAACATAATGCGAAAATAGATTTGTATGCTGACTTCTAGAAAACTCGATTAAAAGCAGGCACACTGGGTATTTTCCAAACCACTCTCTATGTGTGTATTACTTCAAGTCATTGAATCGACCGATATCAGGGGTGAAGTAACAGAAAACATAGGCATTTCCTTAAAAATGGATTTTGACAAATGACCATTTCTGGAATCACTCAGGGCAATTTTGCGAAATTATGAATAAATGTGTTCATCTTGCTACCCCAAAAGACCAAAAATAAAACTGAAAATTTTCAAACGACGCTTGTTTGATGCTGACACTGTTTGGAATTTGCCTGAAGACGAACAACGAATTATTTGGTTCATGCTCAAGGTATAATTCACCTGAAATGTGCAATTTCTAATTTACAAGATGCTGTTAAATACAGTGGTATCGATTCACGTGTTAAGAGTGTTTGTCGTCATTTTGTCACGTGTGGAATCTTAACCTTGTTGTGTTTCAAACCGTCTCTATACTCAACATAAAAGTACAAACCAGGAAATCAGACTTCGTTTTTTCCCGTTTGGTATAGGAAACTAGCAATGATTGATTAGGATTGATTGAGATCAAATCACTGCGCATTAATAATCATATTTTGTGCATGATTATTTCAAGATTTTGATACTATATTTGGCTAATTTTGTGGCTACCAAGCCAAATGGACAAACCTTGAACACAAGTTATTTTGAATATTCAGCATATATTACGTACCTTATTTAATTAGAAAAATACTGACTAATTTATTTTCCCGTAAGGTCATATTGCGGTTTGTGTGCGTTAATCGGTTGTCTGGTTTGTACTTGTAGTTTGTAAAGTATACGGAAACTTACTATTGTCCGCAAAGGCACCATATGGGCCTGGAAATTTATCTCCCGCTGTACAGTAACCACAGGCGTTCTTGCATTTCTTTCTCATGTAGCCTTTATTTCGCCTACATTCGCCCAAAGCCGCCCATTCTATACATAACGCATCCGTGTCATGGCAATACTCTGTTTCAAAATTAAATAAAAGGTGTTATAACACACAAATTGGGCGTAAAAAGGATGACGTTAGTAACTCACCATCTTTGTGTTTGTTTCTGCCCATTGCAGCAATTTCTTCGTCGTCACAAAATGTGCAGCTGAGTCGACATACTTTGGACATGTAGCCTTTGTTTTTATGGCATTCTCCAAGCAGTGCCCAATCGTAACACAACGTGTTCTTATCGTGGCAAACAGCTGTTTGGTCATGCGCAGTAGTGTTTCATGCAGGAGCAGAGATTGAAGCAAGATGCAAAATAAAAAAAGAGAAAGCTTTTGCGTTATTGTTAGCAAAAAAGTGGTTTAGAAAAAATCATAAATTTAGCATTGAAAAAAATTAATAAATTATAGCACTTTATATGAACTCAAAAGAAGAAGAAATAAGACATTAAGAAATTAAAAAACGAAAAAAATAAGTGGCACACCGTACACATTTGTGACCCGTCATATCGAAAGGTACCTTAAGGTCGGCAAAATTAAAATTCATTTTTTGGTCTCATCTGAAAGAGTATATTTTAAACTTTAAAATGACACCTTGCTCTCAGCTTCAATGGCCTGTATCTCGTAATTTACTTTGCCGGTATTAAGGTACCTTTCGATATGACGGGACACATTTAAGAAGTTGGTTCTCGAATCGCATGTCTTGCCTTCTTTCAAAACCAGCTATGATTTTGGTCTTTTAAGAACTTTACTACAACATTAAACAAAACCTAGAATTTACAAAAAAATGTTATGCTTATGCAAAAGTACGCTTGGTTCGCAAAGCGCAGTCTGTGTTAGCTCGCTGTAGTAAAATCGTTATTAGAGATCCTATGGTCCAGTGGCGTAGCCAGGTAGGGGTAAGAGAGGTAAGGGCAAACTGTCCCTCTGACGCTTTTTTTTTTGGAAAATCGGGACGAAAAGGACCAATGAATCCATTTTTTTTCTTTTTTGGCCAAAAATTTACCCCAACATATACCCACTGATCGTGGTTTTTTCCCCTGTGGGACTTTTTGTCCTGTCTGAAAAACTTGTTGCATTTTTTGGTGTGTCCTAAAACTACTTAAAATTTGCGAAAACCTTGCTTGTCAGTTTTAAAATTAAAAATTACTAAAATTTGTGAATGCATCTCAAATGTCAGAAAAATCGGGACGAAATGCATTTGTCATTGGGACGAAACGTGTTTGCCCCTCCTGAACACAACGTCTCACTACGCCACTGCTAAGGTCATGAAAAAACGTTCACGTTACGTATGATCACGGATCCCGTGACGTCTAATCGAACGTTTAGGTGAATCAAGGTTAAGCGCCCATGGAGATAGCTGCAGAACGTAAGGTGGTGCTAAGACTGGAATGGGGCGTACTTCGGTAAAAATGGAACGAAAATGCCAGGCAGTATTATACTGTATACGTCTTTCATAATTGCACTCTTGTGTTTTAAATATTATATGACTATAGCCCATATTATTACTATCGCAGCAGGGTCAGCTTTCTGGCTTCGTAATGGGATGGTACAATTTGTGACCCCACTTTTGTGACCCCACTTTAATCTTGCCAATTTTACACTAATATCTCAAACAATATATTTTTACGCATTTTTAAAATCATCCGAGGTCATTATAAAGGGGGTCTTAATGGTCGAAAGGGGTCAAAGGTCAAATTCTCAAAATGCTCCGATTGACCTGAAATTTGATATGAATGTACTTTAGGACATCCTGAGCAAAAATAACGACTTTTTTTAATATGGAGTGGCAACGCCTCCTACTTCCTCCAGCTTTTGGTGTACCCGACAATTTCTTGTTTTCATCAAAATAGCCGTAAAATTTCAAATACTTATATATACTGATATAAGGATCTAGAAACACTGATCCTTGATCCTTATATCATGACAATACTTAAAAGTCAATTTTCTTTCACCTTTTTATGAAAATCTGCTCTAGATGGGGGTCCACCGCTCATAAATCCATTGCACATGCGTGAGGTGACTTCATATCTGAGCTTAGAACCGTCGTCTTAAAGCAGAGATGCCACTCATTGGTGTTCAAAAATCCGAAATACTTCGAAAGAATGTGAGAAACCAAAATTGCCTATACCTTTGTACTAGTACACGAAACAACCAATAAAAAAATCTGAATTTAGGCTTAAACCAATTGAAAAATTCTGAATTCAGAATTTATTCTGAAATGTGGCATCTCTGTTAAAGTAAATAGCCCAATATAAAATGTTAAGCACCCCTGTTACCCATGATTTTTGATTTTTTTTTAAAGCTTATTGGTTTTGTCTGTTGTGAAGATAGAGTGGTAACCCATCCCCTTTCGATAGACGAGAGTTAAATAAAGAAGCTTTTTAAAAGTAAGTAATTATGGCAAAAAAATGTTAACTCAACAAACCCTTCATTTCGTCCTGCCGGTTGCGGGGATCCATGGGACAGCCCAGGCAACTCAGTGGGCACTGTGTCTTCAAGTACTCGTCATTCCTCTTGCATTCACCAGCCTTTGCCCACTCCTTGCAACTGGGATGAGCATCGGCACATGCTGTAAATATTACAAACAGAACAGCACGTGTTACAGGCAAAGTGGAGCGAATTTCAAATTGTATAATTTATGCATGTAATATTCAACTCAGTAGGCACCGTCTAGCCAGGTTAGTTTGTGTCAAAGCCCGGGATAGTATTTGTATCACCATAAATGACAAATGTGACCCGTCATATCGAAAGGTACCTTAAGGGTCCCAAAATGAAAATTGATTTTTGGTCTCATCTGAAAGATTATATTTTAAGCTTTAAAATGACACCTTGCTTTTGGTTATTGGATGTCCCATTGCAAAGTTACATCCAAATTAGTAAAAGGCATCGGGCTGATTAAGAAAACTATAGTTCTGAGGAAATCAAGTTTAAAGTTTCTGTACTGGTAAAGCTTGGAATGGAGAATGGATTTTTATCTGTTTTTTTTTTAAATATTTGCCTTATGTTTTGGATATTGGAACCTGATTAATATGAATACACTTCAAAGGTAACGTTTCTGATGAAGTTAGAAATTAGACCTTGGACGTGATTGTTGACTGCTCAGCTTCAATGGCCCGTATCTCGTTAATTTACTATGCCGGTATTAAGGTACCTTTCGATATGACGGGTCACAAATGTGCAAACTGTGATGGAATATAGCGAGGATACCACTGGAATGACCGTCCGCACATACAGCAAACATTCCAAAATAGCGATTTAAAATACTATGAGAT
>JXSR01S039549.1:0-12444 GCA_000969725.1 Ophiothrix spiculata | reverse complement strand
CTTAAGGTAGACAATTGTCTACCTTTCTCCGGTTAAAGGTGGACAATTGTCTACCTTAATGAATTATTTTCTTGAAAAGGTTCGTTTTTTTAAGATTTTATAAAGGCAATACAGATTACATAGTATGTGCTGTGATCTGGCAAAGGTATTTCTTGTATGTGTTGCCTAGCGGTATAAGTCCTCAACTCGTAATCATAGGTCATTGGTAGTCTGTGTCCACGGGTAAGATTGCCACCCTCATGTGTCAAATGGATACAAATATCTTCGATGCTTTGATGGTAGCGGCAGAGGAATGGATGTTAAGGGGTTTTCTCAGAGATGCAAATCCTCCATTTATTTTCTTAAAAATTTAGTATTTGGTAGATTCATTTGTGCTGATAACGAATCTAAAATAAAAAATATAGGTCACCGTGCTCGTTTTTGAGAATACAGGCATTTCAAAAAGTAAATGTTTTCCCAAAAAATAACCTGATTTACCATAGAAAGTATAGGGAAAGCCCCAAAACGTTGATCATTATGTGCTTGTAAAATAATAAATGCTCCATTTATTTTGTTAATTTTTACATATGTTAAAGCACTTTAAAATACTGAAATAAACAAATATGGTCACCGGGTTAGTTTTCAAGAAAAACGACCAAAACTGGCATTTTTAGATAAAATTTGATTACTTTGATGGCACATCTGCGTCTGCTTAATTTCCCGCGTAAATATTACGCAGCTATGCGGTGCGTGATTAACCAAACGCGTTAGTAAAGCATGCGTTCAGTGTTCATTAAACTTGCGCACGCAAAATGGATGCAAACATTTTTTGATTTTTTACTTTTTATGAAAAAATTGTTATCCCGCAGTTGTAAGCAACTGCATCTCTGAGAAAACCCCTTTACCCTTATCACAAATATAGCAACTTGTAGAGTCTGTTCCAATCACTTTAAAAGAAAGACGGTCTTTTTAATTGTCTAAATCTCTAAAATTACAAATTGTTCCCTTCAATTGTAACCCATTTGAAAATATAGTTAAGATGTGTTTTTTATACTGAGAGTTATAGGTCTTTATCCTTTAGTGTACACAAATTCTGTAATCTCATTGGTCAAACATATTTTAATCAAAACCTGTATTTATGATTTTCAGAAATGAAAATGTGCCAAACCCTGAATATATCCCGTATTCAGGGACTCATACACGAACACTATATTGGTCGTAACAATTGAACTAAAAATGTGTTCGTGCGTCGTTTAAGTTGCTGTGTTAGAGTGTATCGCATATGGAATGCAGCGTTTACGCATTGGTCATGACTCAAGCGTACATGCCTAGATCAATACGCGCACACCCAACCAAGCGCGCGGCATGGCTGCGACTTGGGGCTTTTCATGCTTTGTTTATAAAGTTTTTATGATGAAAATATTGTTTTTGATGGTAAGTTTACCAACGAGATTACATAATTCATGTACACTTAAAAGGATAAAATTGTTGCCCCTTGCTTGTTCTTACGAAATACGGGAAATATCTAGGGTCTGGTAACATATTACCCTAGATATTTGCCCGTATTTCGTGAACAAGTAGGGGTAACTAATAGTATTCAGAATAGGAGAATAACTTTATTCAGGAATATATTTTATTTCTTCCATTGATGATATCATTTTGTATTCAAAAATGAAGAATAAAGTTATTCCACAGGCTAGTTATCCAACTTAGTTCAGGACTCTGAACTATCTGTTTTTCAAGAATGACTAAGCAATGAATTAAGGTATTCTTGGAATACATTTTGTGAATATGGACCAATACTTGTGTGTATATCTCGAATTCAAATCGTCCCTTGTAAAAAAATTCAGCTATGTGATGGATTTCAACTGTTAGTTTACTTTGATCATGTTGATTCTCAAGTCAGAGTATCAAAGTGGAAATCAAGATTGATTTATTGAGGCTTGCAATGGAATCCAGTAATCAAATACTGACTCCAAACTGCTTATTCTATTTCCATAATCTTGTCTCAGAGTGAAATCAATATGATATTTGCCGGGTGCGTATTAGGGCATACAACTTCCGATTTGTCATAACAACCCAGATTGGTTGTTTTGTCTTTATAGGATCATCCTGATACTGTTAAAGAAAAATAATTTACTATTAAGGCAATTTTACAGTAAGCGGTGCATTCAAATGTTAACCCTTTAGGGTATAAGCTCCCTCCCTCCTCCTTCTCACTATCCATATCTTGAAAACAGTGCAAAATTAACACAATACATGCATTTAGACTAAGCTCCCTTCGCAATTGGTCAACCCCTCTGACTCCCTGACAAAAAACTATTGAGATGAACATAAAAGAAATTAAATTATTCATTAAAAATTAGAAACCATCCAAAATGTATAGTCCTCAAGAAATAAAGGGTGCATATGAAGAAAAAAAGAATTCTTTAGGCAAATCGCCAAGATAACCCCCAAAAGCTTGTAATGAATCTTATTTCCATTGGGGTCCAAGATCTTTCTTTAATTAGGTTTGAACCCAGGGGAGGGGGGGGCGCTCGAAGAAAAAAGTGGTACGCATGCCCGTCAGAGCACCTCAAAATCGTACCCTAAATGTCGAAATCATGTACAGCAAATTCCAACCCTTAATGTCGTAAAATGTTCAAAATCAACCCCTAACTGTCGCCATGTCGTAATGCACTAAAATCGACCCCTAAATGTCGCAATGGACATTTGACCCATTAATGGCGTAACACACTGAAATGGACCCTCAACGGAGTAACAATGTCCTTTTTTCTGTCATAGTAAACAAAAATAATACATTGGAAGCGTTTTCTGTAGTTATTTCTTGGAATTTTAGAATAGTTGGCGAAAAAGTGACCCTAAAGTAGAAGATATCGTAAAATTGCAACCCTTAATGTCAAAAGTTACCCTGAAAAGGCACCCCTTTTTCTAAAGATGTTGACGTCGCCAAAGGGAAAAAATCCAACCCTTTTTAGACGTTTTTTCTGACGAGCATGTGTACCACTTATCTTCGAGTGACCTCCCCAGGCCAGGGAAAAGCCTGTGGAAGTGAGCATGGTCTGAAAACCCAATGCGCAGACAGGCATATATTTATACTATTTAAAAAATCTAATTCTGAAAATACATATAAATCACATCCATTCCTAAAACCAAACATGACGCTCAGATTCCCCCTAAATGAATCACACCCGAAATACCAGATACCAGCCTGGAATACCCCACATCTCAGTTCTATTCAAATTTTATCAGGTGTAAAACGAAGTGACAAAATCGCTATTCAGTATCGAAGTGATTACATAACTCACCCAGTTACTGGATCACGCACATCATCTGACAACAGTTAGTGCAATACATTTGTGTGGTGATTAGTTCGTTTCATCTTTTGTCAAGTTTGTTATGTGTAATCCGATTATCACCCAGATAACTGGATCACGCTTTCTGGTGTGGAACTATCCACGTACGGGATAAATGTACATATTGATAAAAGGTCCATGCCTAAAATAGAGATGATACAGGAAAGATTCAAATTTCAAATGAGATGGTAATTTTATCAGACAGTAATATCAGGAAATCAGTTTTTGTGGTTAAATCCATTTGATGAAAGTTGGATGCAATTCTGTACTTGGTGTTGTGCCCTAGATGCATGACTGAGCAATTTAAAACTTTAAACAGGCTCATTTACAGTAAAAGCAGTATCACTCACTAGCTATGGCAAACTTGGCAGAATTCCTCTGGTAGCTCTCCTGGTATTTTTGCATCAATAGTCCATCTAGGTCTGTATCTTGATCATGATCATGATAATCAAGGTATCACAGGGGAATGATAATCAAGGTATCACAGGGGATGTTAAATATCAAAATGGGTATGTGTACGCAGACTTATACTCTATTAATACCTAGAAATAAGTGATTTTGCTACCATTAAATATAATATTTCTCTGTACCAAACACCCAAGTGTTCCCAAATTGGGTGCTTCTTAGGGGATGTTAACTTAAAAAACCTGTAAATTTTCAATTTGGACACACTACAGGGCTGTATGGCTGATCTCATAAGATCAGGAAAAAGGACTATGCCCCCCAAAAACCCTTTTGCATTTCTGTTATACCCAAACGAGTCTACTTACTTTGTAGTTAAGATTAGGACACAACACCAAGTACAGAATTGCATTCAACTTTCATCAAATGGATTTAACCACAAGAACAGATTTCCTGATATTACTGTCTGATAAAATTACCATCTCATTTGAAATCCAAATCTTTTCTGTATCATCTCTATTTTAGGCATGGACCTTATATTGACTGACTCAAAATCAACCATTTGTAGGACCAACAAGATAATGTATAACAAAATTGGAATGTAAGAGTTTCCCCGGATGTTTGCTACTGGAATAAAGAATGAAATTAAATACAAAAATTAAATGAAAATTTAAGGCTGATTTTTGGCATGAAGATTATTTGATGCAACAGTTATCTGGTTAAGTTATTGACACTATACCCCGCACTATACACCAATGCAGTGCACTTTTGGATTAGAAGTTAGAGCAGAGATTTGATGATGAATACACTGGCAAACCCAGGATTTTTTGATACAGCCCGCTAGTCTGAAAGTTCGCCAGGCCAAAGGTTCGCTAGTCCGAAGCTTCGCTAATCAAAAAATGAATAAGGTTCATCAGTCTGAAAATGAAATAAGGTCCACCAGACTGAAAATAAAATAGGGTCAGCTAGTTCGAAAATGATTAGTTTTGTTGATTAGGAACCCCAATTTTTTTTTGACTAGCGGACATTTTTTTATTTGGGGACTAACAAACCTTATTTCATTTCGGACTAGCAAACCTAGCTTTCCCATTTTCGGACTGGTGAACCTTATTTCATTTTCGGACTTGTGAACCCTAGGATTAGGACCTTTTTAATTTTGGACTAGCGGATTAGGATTAGGACCTTTTTAAATTTCGGACTAGTGGAACTTATTTCATTTTTTAAACTAGCGAACCTTTATTCAAATTCGTACTAGCAAACCTTATTTTCAGACTGATGTAATTTGATTGAATAACAAATAAAAAAGGTAAAGGGGACGGCCTGTATTGCACAGGTCGGAGTGTTCATTTTTCTTTTGAAGCGATTGGGCTAAACTTCACAATTTAATATATTTGCAATGAGGGTATCACCACACCTCCTTCCCTGCGAGTCTGTTACCCACTTGACACCTGGGTCGAGAGGAGCACATTAGTAAAAGTATCTTGCTCAAGGACACTACACACACCACTCACCGGATTTTAACTCAAGACGCTCAATGCCCAAAGAAATAAGAGTCGTGTCCCAAATACTGATATAGAATATTGTATACAAATAAAAACTTTTAAAAGAGCTAAATTTAATATATAACAGGAACACCTGTTTAAAATTAGTGTTGACCACAGAAATGTCAGAAAGTAAATTTAGAAAAAAAAATAGAAATTTCATCTCCATAGTAACATATATTTTCTAGCAACTCTACAATAACATTCATTTTATAGAATCTGCATTTTCAACAAAGATCTCGCAAGGGACATGCTTCTTAACTTGAACAACTTGTAAAATCTTGGGTACAATGACAGGCCTGTATATTTTTGGAACATTGAAAATGAATCACCTCGATATTTCTGTTGTACTTGTTGAATGTTGTAGGGCTATTTCTGTCGTGATTTTGTACTTTCAAGGTGTGCAGTCCCGTTGCCAGGAATGATTCGGAAATAGCAGGGTTTTTTGTTGTATATATTTCTAAACACTAGTGCATAAAGGAAGTAGGTTTACTTGGACCAAAGATTTTTATTTTTTGTGCGTTTAGCACAAAATACAACATAACCTAATAAATCTGTTTTAGGTTACTGTCAAGGTAGGGGTAAAAAATTGACAGTTGTTTTCTGCTTCTTCATAAACATATCTGTACTCAATTCTATCATTTATCACTACACAGAGCAAGGGGTAACACTAAGTTAAGAATCATTAAAAATTAGATAAAAAGACCAATTCACGTAAATTATGATTTTTTTTTGAGATCTTTACAACCAAGTGCGGCAGGCCATTTAATAACACAGACGTGTAAACAAGGAATCAAATTCTAGGGCCTTTAGGGCCCTGTCAAACCTTCATTTTCAGAAATGTTTTTACTCTGTAAGTCAGTAATGGATAATTAAATTCAAATAAAAGTATATATTTCTGGCAAAACATGACACTTTTTGACCGATTTTTGGCTATATTTCAAAAACAAAGAAAAAAAATCAGTTCCTAGATATTACTTTCTAGATTCTAAAAAGTAAACTAGTTCAAAATTTTACCAAAGCAAAATTTAGTTAGGTTTCCAATAAATCTTGGGCCAAAAAACATGATTTTTGGACCTTGGGTCAAAATTACACATTTTGGTCAAAAATGACCTTGCCATCATGTTCAGTATGCAAATCTGCTTCTAAAAATATAGGCCTATGCTTTTATTTGGATTTATTTATTCATTGCTGAGTTACAGAACAAAAACAATTTCTGAAAATTAACGGTTCCCAATTCATGACGAAAGCTTTTGAGTCATACGATGCAGAAAAATATTGAGTTATGATTCAAAGATAGATGCATTATAGTGTAATAATGATGCAGGAAAAATTGCGCCATGGCCTCTATTGTTATAAAGACCACTTCAAAGAAGGGAGATATGCGTTTTTCCTAATATTTTTGCGACATGACTCAAAATACATTTCGTCATGGCTCTTGCGTCAAGCCCTTTCGTATGTCGGAAGACATTCCGTCATGAATTAAGAACCGTGCCTTAAGGATGTTGAACATACTGTAATAATGTGACCATTTTAACATTCACCTCAAACCTGTATGATCTCAACGATGCTCAACCCCCAGCGAGCCCCTTGTTATGTTCTTTAGTTATTGATTGATTGTGTATTCACATTCAATTCCAGCATACTGCCATGCACTCACAAACATGACTCTCTATTACCGTCATTAGAGAGCTCCATCTAGGGGGCCAGCCAACGATTCCATGCACACACAAACATGACTCTCTGTTTCTGTCATGAGAGAGCTCATGACAGTAACAGATGAATGATGAATTCATTGTCTTGGTTAAAGTAATATTTACCAATTTAACATTCTTCTTTCACATCTAAAACTTTAAAAGTTAGAATGTAATATGAAAATGCCGATTTTTGTCAAATTTGATAAGTGTCCCCACTCCCCCCCCCCCCAAAAAAAATAATGATACAATGCAATTGATTGATTTTAATGGAAATTTTAGAGAATATAATGCAGGTGTGTTATAACACAATTTATTAAAATGTTCACATTACAACCTGGTCACATAACCCATGATCCCCGACCGTTGCCTGGTAATCCGTAGGAAGCCGCAACGCTGCAATGCTTACTAGCTCTTGCGATGCGGTCGGTCGCCAGTCATTATTAGACCATAAAATAAATTAATATTATTAGACCATAACTGAAAACATTGTATACAAGCCACAAGGTTTTAACTCAGAATTAAATTCTTGCGGCTTCCTGCGTCTCTACGGCTTACAGGCACCATCCGGACGCCGGCCGGTCACCGGTCGGTGTCCGCTGAATTCTACCTTGTATGACGCCGTAAACACATGGTAACCTCGTCGGAAGGTTATGTGACCAGGGTATTCCAGAGACAAGATTAATATAACAGTATGGTAACATTTCTTATATTCTCTTTATTTATTTTACCTCAGAATTCAATGAATGGAATATGTGTAGCAGTGTAAGAAGAGTGATGACCCAGCCGAAATGGTAAGAAAAATATTCAAAAATCTATCAAATAACAAATTTACACAATAAAACTATTGTATGAAAATTCTTGCAGGAGAGGAAGGGGAAGGAGATAAAAACAATTTTTAAACAAGCCGTAAATGCAGTTGTCGTTTTTTCAATATTTGCAAAGACCATGTTATAACGATTAAAATGACACCTCATTCAACTTCACTTGTTTTCCAGAAACTAGGTTATGGTCCGTCAAAGGTTGTCGGGGAATAAAACGTGGAACTGATATAAACACATTCAAATATCAATAAGATCTATATTTTCTGTTGATTGTCCTTTGCAAATCTGCCCAAAACCAACTCCAGCAATTTACAAACTTGTCATGTGTTTTCACTAGTTGGGGAAATGAAGTTTGCTGCATTTTTGGCTCTGGGAGGAGGTCTTCAAAAAAAATTGTATGGGGACGCGCCTGCCAGACTTTGATACACTGATCCATCTCTATAGGCCTACCTATTTTTGACTCAAAAACCCACCCATCTGTATACCGATTTTGACAAAAAACCCACCAAGTTATATTGAAATTGGGTGCTTGTTGAGCAAATTTCTCGAAAATACACTCAATTTTTAAAAATTGGGCGCATCCATCTGCGACAAAAACCACCCCATCGCTATACCAAACTGTGAAAAATCACCCAAAAGGCAGGCATGTTCCCGTATACCTTGTCAATGCAGGTACCCCCCTGAGATTTACGGCTGTATAGGATGAACAAAAACACATATGCCTTTAATGCTAGACCCCAATCCTTGAGCTCAAAAAGCAACATTAAAGAAGGCCTATGGTGAAGGACAAGATACACTATGTATCATCAGTCTACAAATTTATGTAATATGACACTTGCAAATCTCATCAGACAATTTGACAATATAAAGTACATAACATAGACCAATTACATACTGGTTGTGACATTCAACTTGAAATAAGGGTGATCCCATAAAACGTCTTTGCAAAATCAAGTATATTTTGTTACTGACGTTTTTGTTTTTGATCATCTTCTATATGAATATATATAAGATATGGATATCTTTTTTCAGTTTTCAGTTTCTTGTCATATTTTAATGTTCACATGTAATATCTAAAAGAAAGAAGAGACATGCGGTCATCCAAATGTTTTATAAGTATTGACTTACTGTAAAATTTCTTTGAAATTGCTTTTAGAAAAGTGCAAAATATGATATGGCCAAGACCAAGTAAATAAAATTTATGTTTCCGTTCAGGTTTTTGAAAAAAAAAAAAGTAAGAGGGAGCTTTCTATTTTTCATTGATAAACTACTCTGAATTTACCTGATTTTGCGCCGTTTTGGTATGTTCAATGCAAAAAATGAAAAAAACAAACCAAAACGATGAGGCCTTTTATATTTTCTTGTTTTGACAGTTGGGCCCTCTGATCATCAAAAAATTCACTTGAAATGCATCATTACACATTTTACAAGGCTCTAAAATAGGTGTAACTTTCTTAAAAATATTCATGCACAAGTTATAATTGGAAATTTACAAAATAAAAAGAAATTAGAAAAATCTTTAAAAAAGGAAGCGCCAGTGGACAAGAAAATATTTGTTTACTTTCCCCAAAGAAGTCCATTGACAACCAGCTATTGTGAAACCTTGTTCATATGGAGGTGGTTAGTTTCCCCAGGATTGCCTTCGCTCAAGGGTTCCCAGTGAAAACCTGTCATTTGAACAGTTGTTGGAATCCTGCAGGGAGGAGAGTGTTCTAAACTTCTGGTAGGGATGTGTGCCCCCAGAATTGAGATGCTGGCACCACCACTGCTTGGGAGCAGTGGCTTTCTCAATTCTCATGAGTTGAAATGATTTTCAAGAAATGCGAATGGGCCTTAGCCCCTAGTTCCTAGTGAAATGGGCTATGAATTCTACAAGCTGTAAAGCAGTCATGATCAGATGAATTAACCTCACTAAAGTTTTCAAAATGACTTATTAGATTTAGTTAGCTATTACTATTAGGAGAAGTAGAATTTTGAATCATAAAGATATATAATTTTGTATGGCTTTTGATGAGCTTAAAATCCAATAATCACAAAGTCTTTTATTTAGGCATTCACTTTTGAAAGTTGTTTTTGTCACGGGCATTTGAGGAGACCAATCAGTTTATTTAACCTTAACTCCCAAACTCTTAAAAACTATCTAAGTCCGAATACATCAGACAAAATTTCCTGTTTCCCCAGGGATTTGAACCTCCGCCCTCTGGCATATCCCAATCCCATGTCCACCTATGGCAAGCCACTGAGTATGGCCTGTCATGGCAGCCATTTTGTGCCCATCTGTTTTCCCCCGTCTGGGACGTATTTGGACTTAATAAAATGTCTTGATTTTTGCTTGTTGGATTTTGTTCAACTGTGATGTGTTAGGGTTAAGGGAAGATGCTATTCAATGCAAGGCCATCAAATGTCTATCAAGTGATGTGGTTTCACCTAAAGATCAATTCATAAATCCAATTCACTCAAAATGAGCAATTGAACTTAAACTATATCCATATTAATTCTTTGTCTATTCATAAGCATCCAATGTGATTGGATTATTCATATTAACCCATCAAATGTTCCTATTCAAGACTCCATGAATATGAATCACAAGGTCTATAACCTGACATTGGAAATGTCAAATTGATCGTTATACAGAGTGAGTCAAATTAAAGTGTAATCAATATTAATTCTTAACCTATTCACAAGCATCCAACATGATTAGATTATCCATATTAACCCATCCGATGTTCTCATTCAAAACTCCATGAATATGAATCACAAGGTCTATAACCTGACATTGGAAATGTCAAATTGATCGTTATATAACAGAATTATTAATTGACACATTTGGTTTTCTTATTCGGCCTATTTGTTTAATGCAATATGGAAATTCCATTGGGATATTGCTAATAATCCAACGCGGCAACGATCTCCTTGTTTTGCCTTTTACGGGGAGGGCAGTAGAGGAGGTGCTACTAGTTTATCATGTTTATTGTGTGATAGATCATTCTCGACAATTCCATTTTTTCCCTAGCATTGCATATATGTGACTTGTCATATCAAAAATGGCCACTTGTTTAAGCCTACATGTTTCTCATTTCACGACACCTTTAACGCCATATGCTATGCTTTGAGTACAATTTCTTTCTTTCTGAATGGTAGTCCCAAATGGTAGTCAAAAGTCTTAGTAGAATAAATGTTTACGAAATTCATTGCTTTATCTTTGTAGAACAATGGATAAAAAGGAAACACAATGGCGTCTGGCATTTAAATGTAAGATGTGGTACAGTGCACATTGATTCAAAATTGACAATGTTACCTTATATCATCTTGTGAGTACAAGAAAGTTGTATCTGTAATGTATGCCTTAAGTTATGTTTATTTAGCACCTGAATATGAAAAATCCCCAAAAATGTCTTTGCCAAATGACAATGGCTCTTAAAATGGTTCTTCAGGTGACACCGTCATCTGGAGAACTATTTCAAGAACCACTGCCCAAGGACTGGAGATTGATTGTATAGTGTGAAATACAAATTCATGGCAAATGGCAGCTATTGCAGATACAATTTTCATGCCCTCACATGACGATATGTTACTTTATATCGCAAAATGTCAGCAGCAGAAAGAATGCACAGATAATGTACAACAACTCCATCTGGCATTTAAACAAAGGGTATTTGGTGGGAGTATAGGGGAGGTAGGGTGGTATACAACAGGTCCATCTAACATGACTTTCATTTATATGTTTAAATTGATTGCAGACCTGTTATATGTGAGCTAATATTTTGTTCATATAGAGGGTTTGCACGATGCGATACGCACCATACACGCAGGCCGTTTCGACGCCATCTTGGTGGAGCGCGGAATAGTTTGTGATGTAAACAAGACATCAAAATCGGATGTAACTCGTGATTGACTTCAAATCATGACTGGAAAATTAAACTAAATAAATGTACTGTATATTCTTGTCATCATTAGTTGTGATCTGATGTGTTGATACTGTGAAAAGATTGTAATGTGACGGGACTTTTTGTTTGGCTGCCCATGAAAATGGTGTTGTGAGCAGGATATAGAAAAAAATTCAACCTTTCTGGGAATTTTTCTAGTGCTGATGAGAATTTTCTGTGAGATTTATGAAAAATTTGTTAAAATTGCTCTAAAATAACACTTGTTTTTGTCAGTAATTTGACATTAACCCCCAAATTTGCATTATTGGCTCATTTATTTGTATTAATTAAGCATTCAATATTGCCATAAAAAATCATCTGTTGTCAGAAATTTTTGTTATTATTTGATTTTATATTATTATTTTTTAAGCTTACCGATTTTTTCTCGAAAAGATTGTAATGTGACGGGACTTTTTGTTTCCCGGCCCATGACAATGGTTGTGAGTATGATATGACGTCACGTAAAAACCCTCTATAGTATTAATTGCCATGGCTGCCAGCATGACTTTGAGAATGCTATGTCAGGTTACAATGAACATGTTAAGTCTGTCTGTACTTTATCAATGTATCAATAATTGCCCCATTTGCTTATCAAAAGGAGATATCATGTGCATCCCATCATGCATTGCTTCCTGTCAGATTGCTTATAGGCTCATTCCAGTGAAAACTAAACCTTTTTTGATTTCAAGCAAAAAATCAGCTTTTTTATTCGACCATATGAG
>JXSR01S039546.1:51729-65490 GCA_000969725.1 Ophiothrix spiculata | reverse complement strand
GATGATGATGTTTAGTTTGGTCACTCGGATAGTGTTCATGCGTATCTCAGACCGATGGTGACCTTCATCAAAAACGTACTCACAATCAGAAATTTAAGCTAAGGAGTCTGAATTTAATTATCAAGTCAGTGGTGTCTACCAACACTAGTATTATTATGTATATATATATGTGGATATTGAAACACATATACACACGTATTTTGTGCAATCGAGAAACATATGCCAACGTGAAACATAATATTATATACCAATGTAAAACATGCTTCACGTTGGCACATGTTTCTCAATTGCAGGCAACACACCTACTCAATTCATATAATTTGCAAGTGCACAAAAATGAGTAATAATTACATCGCCTACATGTTTGATATTCATTTGAAAATATTTTCCATACTCCCAGACTTTTAGGCAACTAGGTTTCGATTTTAATCTTTTGATAAAAGTAGTAGAAAACATGAACTGTTTTCTCACCTTCCACGAACCAATCTGTTCAACTTTCCACTAACATAAAACAGTAGCAATTACGTGATTGAAAGTTAGTTGTCTAAAATGCCATATATGTTTCTTCTAAAATTATTTGGATTAATCTCTATTGTTAGTAATTCGACGCAGCACGGTCACTCCGCAAGAAAGATAAATTGACAAAAATCGCTTTACGCAACCGCCAAAAAGTATTTCCGTGGAAAAAACGTCATTCAAAATCAACCATTTTGACACTAATAGTCCTAAGTTAATCATAAAATCCTGTTTGTTTGGGTGCGTGATTTATTCAAAATAATTAAATTTATGTTTCTTCTGATATTTCACCTTCTACACCCATTTCAGTTTTACATTTCCATCAAATGGCGCAAGACAATCTCACTTTAAATGGCGCAAGAGCGTTTTTGTTATCTTACAATAGAGGGTTTGCAAGTGACGTCATCATACTCACAACATCATTTTCATGGGCCGGCAAACAGAAAGTCCCGTCATATTATAATCTTTTAGCAGTATCACTATACCAGATCACAACTGATGATGACAAGAATATACAGTACATTTATTTAGTTTAATTTTCAGGTTATGATTTGAAGTCAATCACAAGTTACAGTCGATTTTGATGTCTTGTTTACATTACAAATTACTCCGACCCCACCAAGATGGCGGCAAGAACGGTTGCGTGTATGGTGCGTATCGCGTCGTGCAAACCCTCTATTTAGAAAGTATGCAATTAAAACTGTTTGTACATTTTCGTTCGCTTGTCATACATTTTTATGTAAAACATGAATAGCACGACAACAGTGGCCTAATGCTGAATCACTCGCAAACTCAAATTCATCACGCGGTCATCGCAAATATCGAGTGCGATAAATGTTGAGTTTCACCAAGATCATCTCACGGTATGATGAACTTAAATTACTTTAATATTCGTGGACGGGTCATCGCACATTTCGTAGGCAAACATCGCGACGTAAAGTGAGGCAATTTTTTTTCAAGTGTGATTAATTCATTCAAAGCATTCAATACATAATTATTAATTCATTCAAAGCATTCAATACATACATATGCACGCTGAAATGTCATATCAAACTCCAACAGATTTCGGGTTCAAAATGTTTCTTTAAATCAAATAAATTAATCAGGAAGGTTTGGAAATCATTATTACACTCTATTTAAATAAAATTGCATCCATTCTCTGGGCAAAATCTTGATATCTTGTGTTAAGCATTTCTTACGGTATTTAATTATTAGTCTTATCTCCATTATCTCCTACAACGATTAACTTTAACGAATGTTTTGTATTGCAGGTTGGTGGTTACAAGCTACCGTTTTTAGCGCTAGCCGGTGCAACGATCTTAGTGAACGTGATCAGTATTTTTACTTTGCCATCCCCAGGTGAGTGGTATGCAAATTAACTATCTAATTCTTACTTGCTGCCTCGATCAACGGTCATAAATTTGCCAGGTCAAAGCCCGGGGGGTACTCATGTTTGGTTTTGGTAGGGGTGTGCCGCTGGGAAATTTGAAGTACCACCCATGCATATACCAAATTTCAAGAAAAAGGGACCATCCATATACCAAATTCCCCAAATTTTGAGTCGCAAGTTATACGAAAATTTACGCTAATTTGGCGAGAATTTCACGATTTTTGTTTGAAATTTAGAAAAAAATTCAAAAATTTGCGCCATTTTGGCGCAAAGTTTAGAATATTTTAAAAACAGACCCATCAAATACCACATTTTGCAAAGAAAAAGGACCCATTGGCATACCAGAACGCCTGATTTTGCTACCCAAAATTGCGGCACATCCCCGTAATCACTTTTGAACTAAGTATCCCACCAGGGGGTCAAAGGTCACCAATTTGCCCGACCAAAGTTCATAAATTTCTTCTTTTTTGTTGTCCAATCGATTAAATATTCTTCTATTTTGCGATGTAAATATGTATATACCAATTTTAGAGGAAACATTAGATAAACTGATACGATGAGTAATGGTTGGGGCAATCGTGTACGGCGTTTCAATAGAGATAAATGGTACAAGCGAACTACGAGGGTCATTCATTAAGGGTAGCTACTTGAAAGTTAGTTATAAAAGTATAGTTAAGAATGTCACCTACAAATAATGAAAAATCATATCAATACCTTTTCTAGATTTTTGCATGTGATCTGAAAACCAGAGTAAGGTTTGGTACACCAGAAATGTTAAAAATATGTGCAACATGCAAATTTAAAAGGTCATAATATAGCCATGTAGTATTTCAATACAGTGAAAATGTGTATAAAACAAAAGAATGAACATACAATTATAGGAGATGATTACAAAAGCTTACTTAAACTTAAAATAATGGTCATTCACAAGCACAACATGATAGGAACAAATAGCCCTTACAGTAATACCAATAAGATCACCAAAGACACAAGTTACGAAGAAGTTGACCTTAACAAAGATGATGTAAAATGGTGGCATTATTTAAATTTATTTTAGATACATTATCATAGTAGATCATAAGGGGAACTAAATCTAATTTTTGACTGAACTGTGGTATAAATGCTTTAACTGTTGTTTTTCACGTTTTCATGCTATAAAGAACACACTATGCTGATATTTGTACCCTGAGAGGGTACAAGACATCCTTTCAAATGTTGTGATACGGTAATTTCTATCAATAACAAGTTTACTTGATCAGTTACAAATGATTTGTTGGACTGTTAGATACACTTTCATTTCAGATTTGTTCTGTAACTTCTACAAATGGTTGTTCATACATTAGCTGCACATATAATTTCAGGTGCAAGTTGCAACGTCATCAGATATTTCACCGTTTCCGGTGTACCGAACCTTACTGTGGTTTGTCAGGTCACCTACAGAAGGTGTAGATGACATTCTTAGCTATATTTGTGCGTGCTAATTTTCAAGTAACTACCTATATAGAACGAACGTTATTATACAAGAGGTAGAACTTTTTGAATGCCCACGTCTATGGCTTATTAGCTCCCGGGGGGAATTCTTACTGACAAATGGTATACGGGGATGCTCAAAGGTTTTGGGGTGCATTTTCGTAATTTTGGTATATTGATGGGTGGGTTTTCGTCACAGACCCAATGCGCCCAATTTGCAAAGTTGGGTGTATTTTGGAAAATTATGACAAAATAGCTGTTACTTCTTTTGAGGTATTTTAGTAAGAACCTGAGCTTCAATGTTAAATCCCGGAGTGCTTTTCTGATGTCAGGTGCAAAGGATTTCATGCCTTGACCACCAAAGAATTCTTATGTTTACGGTGGTAAATTAATGTATGGATAGTTTATGCCACAGGTTTGTTCAGTAATGAAATGTATTTGTAGTTAATACATATTATACCCAAAACAACCTTTGTGCAAATTTAAATTTTTGACAGCTTAACTCAAATACGACGATGTTTGAATCAATTGGTAGACCATATAAATGGCCATTCGCATTTTCTCCACTTTTATGTATGTACAGGTTCTACAGGAGAAAAAGTACGAGGCTCATATAGGCAACTCCTATCGATAGCAGCTGTATGGCCAGTAACGTTTTCAGTCGTAGCCATTGGTATGGTAATGAGTTTTCTTGATGCTACACTAGCATTATTTTTACAAAAGGTAAGACACAAAAGTATTCCTTAAAGTTCAAAATTAGGAATACAACTACCGGTATACATTTTTGTATCTTGCGTATATAATTCATACCCCTGAATACGGTTATGTATCTTAATACCTGATAATGCATCAACATTTTAGGGATGACTTAAACCTTGTCCCAAATGATGCCCTTACAAACTAATGTTGATTGAGGTACAATTTCTATCTGACAAAAGACCTTGGATGTGTGTTTCAAGGTTTTTTTTTATCAAATTCCCTGTTCGAATCCCTGACAGGCCACGTGCTTTTTTGTTCTTTTTTGATTACTAAAAAAAGAATTAAAATATCTTGCTAAGAATTTAACTTGAAGGGAATATCCCGTAAATTTTACCGGAAGACCTGAAAATTTGTTACCAAAGTTTTCTTGTCGTTTTTCTGTTAATACGTTTTACAGTGTACTGCACTCTAACTGCAAAGCAATGTTATAGTAGCAATGGAAAAGGATACCTGAAACAAATACACTAAACTGAATCTGGTTTATTTCAATATCATACATATACATTATATAACAATTATAGATAAAAAACAAAAAATGATATTGCGGACATAATCAAGAGTCCAATAAAGCCTGAGAAGATTTTGCCCTAGAAAACAAAGAAAGTTAACAAACAAATATACTTGTAATTATTTAACACAGAGAAACATAAAAATACAAGACAGTTCCCAAAAATGAAACAAAAACTATAATCAAATAATGATTTCCAAATATACAGTGACATTACACGGTTTTGGTACAAAGTTTTTAAGCTAGTAAACTTCTTTCAATATATTTCTGAAGCTTTTAACATTTTTACATCGTTCGGCCGTTTTATCGAGAGAGTTACAAATTGACGGTCCACAAATTCCGATAGCCAGGTTTGAAAAAGTCTTTTCGTTTTAGTTGTAATATATCCTGGGCATTTCTTGTTTTGTACTTAGGCCAAAAAAAACAACAAACAAACAAACAAGTTCGTTTCTCGTAACCCACGCGCGTTTCTGTTAAGTAACACACTTACCGCATTACTTTTTTTTTCATATTTCGTATTAAAAAAAATTAATAAAACAATTCTGGTAAAACAGCTTACTGGAGACTAGCGTAAAAAACAAACGAACATCAATTCAGGTACCAATCTCCGGTTACATTTGACCTTGCTCGAGATACTCAACCCACCAGACCATCTTATACCCACCATATCATCAGTTGAGTGGTATGCGTTTCTCATCTCAAAGCAATTGTAAAACTAAAACTGAATGTTAGTAAAGATGTAACAAAACAAGCCGCATGTTGTATTATTGAACATGAAAGAGAACCCAAGGGCGGCTTCAGTTATATACAAAGCTTTTATGGTTAATAATGATATTAATAAATAATATAAGAAACCAAGACCATTGTTATAATGTGTTTTAATTGATGCATTTTTTGTATTTACAAAAAGAAGAAAAGAAAAGAAAAATAGCATATCGCATTGCATTTTCGAAAAGTAATAAATAAAAAACCGCATATCGCATTGTACTTTTCAAGCATATAACCAGAAACGAACTTTATTTTTGTTAGGCCTTATGGTTCTCGGCATGCTTAATAAAGTATGTTTTGAAAATACTCGGCAATTTATTTGTATGATGTTGAAACATAAACACTCCAAGACTCCAATGGTAGGTATCAAAAGCATTAAGGAATTCGTATTTTGAAAATAGATGGCCAGTGTGGCTCCTGTAATGGCTAACCTCTAAATGTAAACGAGTGAAAATGTCACTTTCCCCAAAAGAGTGGTTTTGTATGTTAAACAGCAAAGTTCCACTCATAAAGAGTGAACATCACTCCAAAAAGAGTGAATTTCCACTCGTTTGAGGAGTTCAACGCAGGAAAAATCTTTTTCGAGTTGCCCTTCGTTTAACTCCTCAAATGAGTGGACATTCACTCTTTTTGGACTGATTTTCACTTTCCATGAGTGAAAGTTTGCTGTTTAACATACATATCACTCCTTTTAAGGGTTTTTTAAGAGTTTCACTCTTTATGGGAGTGAAATTTTCACTTGTTTACATTTAGAGAGTATTTGATATAATTCTCATCGTCCATTTTTGTAGCTTGAGAATTTCATTTAAATACATTTAAACTGAAATTATCCGATGACACTACATATCTATCAGGGATCATTCTTGTCAAATCGACGTTTTGTAGTTGCGTGTGAGTTTATTGCAGGATATGACTTGGAAGTCGGAGTGAAGGTGGATACATCAAGCAACCCTCTTATATTTCTAAATCCTCTTTAGTTCTAAGACATTTCAATCAATTCAATAATACTACACCGCTTCCGAAAGATGCTCTTAATTTTGTACACTATCGATCTCACGACCTTTCGACCATCACAAAATAGGTTTATCAGCAAAGGGGAAATTGGTCATTGAATAAATGTAGAATATAAAGTATAAAATGTCTAGAAGGGCGCCGTAGTTTGGTGGTTAGCGATCTCGCCTCACGCGAATCGGGCCCGGGTTCGATTCCCGGTGAGGGCACTTGCCGGAATGGAATCTCGGAATCTTTGCTTAGACGTTTATCTGACTTAGTGGTAGCATTGAGCAGATATTCTAGATCTACTCCGCTCCTCACATGAAGATTTAGATTAGGGTAAATATTTCATGAGAGATCGTCGTCCTTAGGGGGGGACGTAAAGCCGTCGGTCTCATGTACAGAAGAGTCATACCTGTACATAATCGCAGCCAGTATCGTAAAGAGTAGGATATTCTACCCCTGACTGTTCCCAACCCCGTTTCGGTCAATTTCTGGACTTCAAATCCGCCTGTGCGTTACATCCTCAAGCATACGAGGTTGCACAACATTGGAAGAAAGAAAGAAAGAAATTCTATTTCAAGCTAGACATGAAATAGACATTTTTTTCTCTAAAGATACACGGTTGCTCATAAAGTTGGAATAAAAATGATTTTACCACTTGTTTATGTAAAGGTCATTTTATGAGGAAAATATCTGGAAACTTATGTTGCTTTACGGTCAGATTTGATGGGTAATCTTGTTGGATGTGAAATGGAACTATGAATGTTATCAATTTTCTCATGAAATGGTAAGGGGGTAACAACAAAAAAGGGTCAAAAACGTTTTTAGGTCAAATTTAATTTGACCCCGCCTTGGTCAAGGTCACTTCACTACTCAATGAAGAATGGTTCCCAGTGGTGTATGACATCTTTAAAAGTTTTGAAGATGTCATATACTGCAAGGGGCCATAATTTTTCCACGTTCACCACAAACCTATTTTTGTAAATTGAGGAGCGTTGAAGGATCATTTTGTGCTTTGCTTCCAAGCATTCTCGTGGCGCAGTCAAGCGTGACTAAGACATCAATAACTTGCTTATCACTCTATTACAGATAAACATTCCATATGACCACGCAACACTGCTCAACTTGAGTAGTAAAGTGACCTTGACCAAGGTGGGATCAAATCAAATTTGACCTATAAATCATGTTTTGACCCATTTTTGTTGTACTTACTTTGTTGTACTTGAAAAATGATCACATTCGGAGTTCCATTTCACACCCTAAAAGATTATCTATTAAATTTGACCAAAAGCACCATAAATTTCCAGATAGTTCCTTCATAATTTGACCTTTACATAAAAAAGTGGTAAAATATTTGTATTCCAACTTTATGAGCAACCGTGTATGTACTACTTTATATTATTAAGGCGTTTCCTTTTTCATTTCAGTTTGGTTTGTCTCCAAAATTTATTGGTTTGGTTTTTGCAATTTTCCCTATTTTCTATGCCTTGCTTTCTCCATGTTGGGGTTACATTACGGATAAAACGGTAAGTGAAAAGCCTAGTCAGTCTGTATCATTAACAATAAGAATATTAATCAAATAAAATTCGCGTTATGATTCCTCGGACAAAGTAGATCACATGACTTAGAAATACAGGGATGCATATTTATGTCAACAAAGGGCGCTGTACTGTGATTTCTTATTTACATTGTAATTATATTGGAATTGTGTTACTGAATTAGTAATGGACATACCTGGAAAATAATTTTTTTAATTGTTGTAAAGCTCGATACGATGATGTGCAACAGAACTTACCATGCTTAATGTAAATGTAATATTATTCAATATTTGTATAATATTGAATTGCTTTGAGGTTGATACTATTAGTTTTCCCTGTTTGTTCTATGCAATACGAGAAAATATTCATGGATTGGGTTCGTATCACACGAGGCTGAAAGCCGAGTGTGATACGAGCCCAAACCATTAATATTTTTCGTATTGCATAAGAATAAACAGGGGAAAACGAATTTATCATTCAGTACACATGAGTAGAAACAGAATACTAAAAATATTACTTAAGCTTACTTGATGTTTCTTGCACTGAAACTCCTTCTAGCCGAGTGTCAAGTTCGGCGATACTGAAATTGGGCTTGGCCATATGCATCGTCATTGGTCATGCAAATATTTAAGAAACGGACGGATTGCTTTCTCATTAGAGCGTTAACTTTGGTATTGGAACAGGTTCCTGCTTCTTTCTCTATATTTCTTCATGAGAATACAGATCAAATCGCCCGGTGTTTCGAGCTACTTGTTTTGTTGACAATCGACTCCATTTTCAACTGTAGCAAATTGCCGATTTAGCTGGAGCACCGGTATTTTGATCCGTCTCTTACACAGACAACACAACATACGCATAACAGAGCTGTGCAATACGAAAATTTCGTATACCAAGACGATGGTGGACGCGCAATAAATTGCCTGTTTACCTGACTGTTTACTCAGATTTCATGTTGTATTCATCCGTAGTATCGCCCGTATATTTCAATGCGTAAATAAAAAGAAAAGTAGTTCTTTGAAATAATCAGAATATCTTTTCGTTTTCTGGGGTCGAAGTCCCAACTCCAACCATGCCAGCGGTTTTGAAATCTGCATATGTTTGTACACTAAGTAAGGGCATTAAATGAAATTTTTGAGCTTTAGTTAAAATTCAAGTTTTTTGAATGGGAGTTTCAAAATCTTATGACGTCACGTCCTACCCCCTGGTATTACCCTTCTTGCAAATTTAACAGAGTAATAAGAAAATATCTTTCATGGTTTGAAAATGACAATTGACCAATGACATTACAGTATTTATATCTACTGATTGATAAACGAAAATATTGTACGAGCTAAAAAAAAATATTGCACGAGTCGAAGACGAGTGCAATATTTTTTTTTAGCGAGTTCAATATTGTTATTATTATTTATATCAGGCTTTTGAAAATAATTAATTAGCATCAAGTCATTTTCCTACCTTCAGCTCAGAGCAGCTAAAAATCTTCTTGGAATGTGTACAATATTTTTTTAGAATATTGTACGCATCCTGGTACTTTTGTAAAAAATGTATAATACACAGTTTTATAGTATTGTACAGTAAAACCTGATATAAATAATAATATTAAATTCACTGTATACATAACGGATACATGACGTGGATGTTTAAATATTCCTCAATCTTTTACAGAAAGCATCGCGTTTATACATTGTTATAGGATTTTTCATGTTATCTATAGCTTTAATATTTCTTGGACCAGCGCCACTTTTCAATTTACCGAGGTAAGGTAATGCCTAAACAAAAAAAAAGTTTGTTTCTGGTAACATGCTTGAAAAGTACAATGCGATATGCGGTTTTATTATTTTTTACTTTTCGAAAATGCAATGCGACATACTATTTCTCTTCTTTTTTTTTTTGCAAAAAATGTATCAAGAAAACACATAAGAACAATGGTCTGGGTTTCTTATATTATTTATTAATATCATTATTAACCATAAAAGCTTTGCATATAACTGAAGCCGCCCTTGGGTTCTCTTTCATGTTCAATAATACAACATGCGGCTTGTTTTGTTACATCTTTGCTAACATTCAGTTTTAGTTTTACAATTGCTTAGAGTTGAGAAACGCATACCACTCAACTGATGATATGGTGGGTATAAGATGGTCTGATGGGTTGAGTATCTCGAGCAAGGTCAAATGTAACCGGAGATTGGTACCTGAATTGGTGTTCGTTTGTTTTTTTACGCAAGTCTCCAGTAAGGTGTTTTACTTTATTTATTTATTTTTTTGATACGAAATATGAAAAAAAATAGTGCGGGAAGTATGTAACTTAACAGAAACGTGCGCGGGTTACCAGAAACAAACTTGTTTCTTTCTTTTCTTCTCTTTTTGGCCTAACGGCAAATGGGAACATGAATTTTGAGAAAATTACACTACCCACGTTCCAATCAAGCCAGTGTATGAATATTTTTTGTTCTCCAGTAAACAACTACATATATTTCATTTCCATAGATGCATTTATGAATACAGCCTATGCTTCCCTGTCTTGTAACATGTGTAAAGTCCACGCGGCCACGGCATTCTCTACAAGTGCATTCATAAAACGATATACTTCATGGAAATTTTCAATTGGAAATATATACATAAAAGTGCCTGGTCTCGCTATGTTCCAGTGCTTTCGCGGTATACTCGCGATGCATCGTGAAAGCATTATCGATGCATATTAAATTAGACAACAATGGCGATGCTCTCCCAATGTATTCGCGATGTCGTGGCGATGTATTGATCATGAATCTTGATATTTCGGGAGTACGTCGTAAATGCATCAGTGATGGACTCGCGATGCATTTGCGGAGGAATTTCAAAGCATATTGAGATGATATGAGAAATGCTTATAATTATTCAATGCTTGCATTGAAAATTTTCAAGGTGCACTGTTTTGTCATGAAAAAGCTTTCAAGTATTTCTACACTCTAGAATTGAAAAATTACTTTTAAGTCGTATAGATTGTTATTAGTGATGAACCTTTTCAGATATTTAAATTTTTAAGTCTCGAAAATAATATTTATTTTAAATTCGTCTTTTTTGACTTAGAAATAAACCTAACAATGATCAAAAATGTGTTTTAAAATGTTTAATCTAAAAAGTCAGCAATAGTCTTTTCAAAATTTTGTCACTGAAATTTAGATAGTGGAATAATTGTTTTGGCGTATTTATTTATAGTACCTCTTGAATCAAAAAGCTCACTTTTAATAATTATAATGTTTGATTCTATGTCGGAAACACGATATTAATATAACAAACTTTGTTAAGAACAGTCTGTAAGACTTAAAAGTATATCTTTCCATTTTGGAGAGTACCGATGTTCTGCAAGTGTCTATGAACGTGCTGTAAATGTTTCTGTTACAGTACTGAGTGGCTGATGTATGTGTGTCTTGGTGTTATTGGTGTTGGAATAGGCTCTGGTATAGTACCTACAGTCACAGACATACTGGAGTCGGCAATGTAAGTTTATAATTATTCTTAATATTTATGACATTTCGACGAAAGCCAGATTTACAACAATGCAATACTAATTTGCTAAACAATATATTTCCTTTCTTCATTTAATCGATGTAATTAGAGTTTGTGTGAAAACAGCATAAAAATGTAAAGTATACTTGAATTAAGATGCAGCAGAAAACGTAACAAATAAGGCTAGTGTCAACTCGTCATATTTGAAATATGTTTGCTTTTTAACTTAACAACTGAAAATTGTAAATCAATGTAAAAGTATACTGTCATCTCGTATTATAAATGCAACGTGTGTATTATTTGATTATAGTTGGTATGGAATGGCAGATGATTCTGGAACATACGGCTTGGTGTCTGGACTATTCTTTAGTGGCTTCTTTTTGGGGTAGGTCTTAATGATGTGATCGTATATACTGACTTGAAGATCTCTGTTTAAGGTTGTGGACCTGAAATAACTGAAATTGCCCCCCCCCCCCTTCAAGTAAAATAACATAGGACGGTTTTTTAGTCACTCATGTACCATAGTTTTAATTAAGAGATAGATCTGAAAAAGTCAGTATAATTTATTTTATAAAAGTTATTAATGAATTTCAGAGTAATATAATTTTTACATAACCAATGGCCAAATTTATAGATTTATTGTACTAAAAAGCACACATACGGTACCAAATACTACCAAAAATGTACGCGTTAGATCAACGCGCGTAGTTAACGTGTGGATGTGAAAGTTTAACGGGCGCAATTTCTCGCGTGAAAGAGCCGTTCGCGTGTATAGTAAATGACATAGCCGAGTCGTGCAGAGTTTTACCATTTACGTCTCTCTGTGAATACGTGAATGATTATATAGAAAAGTGTGTCAGTCAGCCTCAAATTCCTATAGATTTAAGACATTTGGCGCAAACATGTGAATTCGGTTATAAAGTGGTGCTTTTTGAAAGGTCCATTCTCAGGACTTCCATGTGTATTCCGAAAAATCGGGTGCCAATAGCATGTTTTACGTTCTTTTGTCCACAAAAACCTTCGAGTGCCTTTAGCTCTTCCAATACTGCAATTTTCGGGTAGGGCTTGTCAAAATCTACTTGGTCATATATGGTTTGTCATACTTTTAATGCCATTATGACTCTGATTTATGCCTTCAAAGTAGCGAAAAACGTGAAAAATAGCTAAAAATGAGTTTCCATCGCAAAAGTGTTACTTTTCGACATGCTCATTTTCTCTTAGTATATAATACTTTTTCAAGCCTAATATAATTTTTAAACAGATAAACGATCAGCCTTTTGTATCTGAAAAATGATTTCCAAATTTGATGACATCTTTCCATAATTCAAAAACGAAATTCATTTTCCACCAACATCGTGTGGGCTACGTTACTTAAGTTTGGCATACCATTATTTGATGGGGAAAAACAGCAATTCCAACAGAATTTAAGTATGCTGACAGCAAACATTCCAGTGAATTTGAAAACCATAATAGAAAAGTTGCTCATGTTTTCTTTACCATGCATACAGTGCTTTTATAGGTCCTTTCATTGGAGGAGCCTTAGTGGATCATATTGGCTTTCCATCGGCAGCAGCATGCTTTGGACTTCTTAGTTTGTCAGTGTCTCTTGCTGTTGGATTATTTACGTTATGGGAAAGCAGATGTGGGCGAGGGTAAGTACATATCATCTGATATAGGCAAATCAACAATGTATTGAACAAGTCGTGATGTGAAGGTCCTGATATCTTCTTTTGACTTGTTGCACCAAGTATTTGGTAGCTCAAAGGAACTATAAACTGACCCTATGAGACAACTCTGATCAAGGCAACTTTTGACCTTGCCACTATTGATTGATGTAATTCACCTCAATATGATGGCTTATTTCCTGTTACAAATTATGACGACGGATTACAATAGATCACATTTTGTCAATGGCGAGTCAATTTTGTAATAGCACAAGGATACATTTATTGTGCCACGGTTAATTGGTTTTCGATTGTCCCCGTATTAAATTAGTAAGTAGAGTAGAATTTGGTAACTAAAACTGAAACTATATATTTTCTTTGTTTAACATCGAACAATTGATTAACCAAACGTAAACTCAACATTTAAACAAGCCATTTGTCTACCTATAATCATTTTGGGGACACCTGTATCATATGCTATGTACGGTATAGAATATTCAAGGAAGAGGTTTCAACATGTAGGCTAGTAAAAATTAAAAAAAAAAGTCAAACAAATTGCTAAAGTAATGATATTTACAGGATAATATCAGACAAACATATACAACAACTAGTCCAAAATCTAGAAAAATCTAGTTGGTGGAACAGTGATTAATTTGCATAAAA
>JXSR01S039540.1:0-10091 GCA_000969725.1 Ophiothrix spiculata | reverse complement strand
TTATTTTAATAGACTTTTTGGTCAAGAATTTATTTTTAAATCTGCTTGTTCTCATAAATCTGTTTTTGTCAGAACTTGTACTTCATACATGTGTTAGACAAATGTTCAATATCAATATTTCTCCGTATGAAATATTATGACTATCGCTAATAACGTGATAATTTGTGTATTCCTTTATCTAGGTAAATTTGCTTTTCTCATTATTTGTTTTTGAAACCTATCCAGTCCCTTATTTTGACCTTCCCTGGTTAGCGCATGACTTTTACGTTATTGCCTTGTTAACCTAAGAGGTTACACCCCACCATACATTACCTTCCAGTAATGAGGGCTTGACATTGATAAAATCCGGCTTTTTCAGCTGCTTCAAGTATCTCTGAGTAAGCTGGAATGACAAGTTTATAATTGTTGATCAGTGCATTTGGTTGAGATACTTGATATTGAAATGTTACAACTCTTTGTACATCACATGACATTAAAGGGATGCTTCTTTCATCATTAACCCTTGCCCTCCTATGCACCACAAAATACTACAGGCAGAAATCAAGTCCAAATACGTCACACATGGCGGATATAAATGGGATCAAAATTGCTGCCGAGTCAGGCCACACTCAGTGGCTTGGCATAGCTGGACATTGAATCGGGATACAGGGGGTCAGGGGTTTGAATCCCAAGGGAAACTAGAGAGGGGGACCAGAAATTTTCGTATTCAGACTTAAGACCGTTTTTGAACGTGCGTGAGTTAGGGTAATTGAGCACTATCAGCGTGTAATATCATTGACACTTACTGTCCTATATACCACAAAATACTACAGGCAGAAATCATGAATTAGCTAAAATCTGAATACGTCACAGACGGCGGATATAAATAGGCACGAAATTGCTGCTGAGTCAGGCCATGTTCGGTGGCTTGGCATAGCTGGACATTGGATTGGGATACCGGGGTCAAATGTTCGAATCCAAGGGTGGACAGGGGGAACCAGAAATTTTGTTATGATGTATTCGGACTTGAGGGTGAGGGTTATAGGTAGGTGAGTAAGTTTGGTTAAAAAACTGAACATGTTATTTGTTTCTTATTTTTTAAAGCATTAGTTTGCAAAGCTTCAGTCAAATTTATATTATAGACATTAATGTGTCTCAAAATTACTTACTACAGTTAAACTAATTTTGCATTCATTCATGAGTGTCCTGGTGGGGTCAGTACAAGGTCATCAAAGGTCAAAGGTCATTTTAGGTAAAATCATGAAATGGCTAGGAGAGTCAATATCAGGGTAAACCAAGGTTACCTGAGGAGGTCATTCAAGTTCGCAATCATCAAGATTACTTAAGGTTAAAGCCATTAGAGGTCAAATCTAAAAATGTTAAAAAAAACGTATCAAATCTTAAAAATATTCAACACCTTTACCTTAGGTCTTCAAAGGTCAAGGTCACTCGATATCAAGGTGCATGTGGGCTCCCCGCTAGTATATAATAGAAGTCATCAAGGGAAAATTGTGCATTTATGACTTAAGGGGCTATCAAGGAGAAGTGTAGGCTAAAGGAATCTTCATCTGCATATTTTCCAAATAAATTTAATTGAAAAGTGATTAGTTTTATGCTTCTACAAATGGCTTGGTTGAATGGTGTAATCATATGTAACTTATAAGATTCTGTACTACTCCACACTTCTTAGGTGGTGCAGTTTAATGTTTTGGTAGATAGCTTATGTAATTACTTTGACTGACAAATGTGATGTTGCACACCTTGTGTTCAATCTCCTTGGCATTAGATGGAAGGGGGATCCAGTCAATGATTGTTTTTGGTATGAACAAGTTTTTTAGGCAGTTTCTGTTGCAACATATTCTCCCGGTCAAAAGTGTTTGCGAACAAAATCTTTAACCAGCCATTTCTCAAGAACCATTCATCATTCGCGATTCGGATTTTTATTTTACATACGGTATATAGATCTAAAGAACTCAACAGGAGTTCAATTTACAGCACTTGACAAAATTGCGTACTAAACATACTGTATACTTTATTCCGCACATTCAAAAACGGAGTATAAATACATAACTGCAAAATTGTTGGAAAGCTTGTGATCTGAAAATGTTCTTTATGGTTACATGGTGATAACGAGCTCTAAACTATTGAACTACATAGTAAATAGCAAAAAAAGTGTGTGGTGTATTTGTATATATGGTCCAGGAAATTGGCAATTTTTATGGTTATGAAACATCGTATATTATAAAAAACATAGATTATTTATATTGGATACATCAGGCACCTATAAAAAACATGTTTTTTTTCAGAGTCTTGGTCGTTTGATATAATAATTAGGTTTTGCCTGTATTTAAGCGTGCTCAAACACTTTTGACCGGGAGTGTATTTGGGTAAATTCTGTGTGGCGTGATGCACGCTGAACAGGGCGCAGAGTCTAGTGTAGAGGAAATGGCAAGTTGACCCTTCTGATCCTGATGAAATATGGACAGTCTTATAGCCTTCCTTCAGTCTGGAAGTGATTCATAATCCAGATCTTGTTCATTTTGTTACCGGTACACTGCTTTTTTCTGTCATAGTCACTTAACAAAACAAGCACCACAATTTTGAACATATTCAATAGTTTTTGTTCTTTTGTTGAGGGATCCCATACTGATCTACATGTCCGGCACTGCCTGCAGATAAGCTTACCTTCCACAGAGAAGCAATGAATGCATTTTTCTCAGCCACATTACTGGCTAACCACTTGTAGGCCTTCTCAAAGTGAAGATCTATGTCTGGAACATCCTATGCGAAAATAAAAACGAGTAGATAATCAGCTAATTAAGTACCACACAACAACTAAGCAGTCCATCGACCAAACATATGAAAAATTATGATTCTTGGAATCATGTGACGCCCCACCCGGGTTGAAATCTCTTATCAAATTTTCACATTCTTAAATGAGAATAAAATCATTTTTTTTAGCAGTTTGTGTTAAAATCAGTTGTTTATAATGAATGTAGATTAATTTTCAAATCATGGTTAACTTTACTTTTGAACCTTGTGTATGTGTGTGGGTGGGGGTAGGGGTGTGTCAGGGCTGTTGTGTGTGTATGTATTTGCATTATTGTAAGAAAAGAAGTTTTAAGGCCGACCGACCCAATCATTTTTAACCATCTGTAGTACAACCAAACAATTTTTTATTGCCTAACCTAAGTTAGGTTCTGATCAGAAAATCTTTATAAAAGTATTAAAGGTATAAATTCTGAACAGATTCTCATCACCAGGACTAGACCGGAAGTAGCATACTTTTGGATATGACAAATTAAAGCTCATATTTTTCTTACAATAAATCCAAAATTTCATCTTCAAATTCTTTATAGTTTTGGAGATATGGCATAAAACATAAAATGAATTGGTATACCTATTTTTCATTTCTCATGTATTTACATAACAGCCTCATCCGCAGAGTTGCAGACTTTCTTTTGCCTCTGAAGAGTAAACTAGAAACAATCTAAGGGCTAAACCTCACAAAATGCATTTCAGAGGTCAAGGTCAATTAGTTAAACGTAAATAATACATATGTTGAAAAAGGATCCTATTAAATTAAACATGGAAAGAAAAGGACTCATTAATGCACTATAGAGTCCAATGTTTGTAGTGCATCCCTGTAAGAACCACTATTGTAATCAGAACCCGGGGGACCACTCAAGATGGCAATTGGTAAAAAAGGGTCTGATTTTGTAGCACAGGTAGCATCTACGTTTTGGAAAAAGGGGTAGTTTTTCACCATTGAGGGTTCTAAATTCAGGCTACCTTTGCTGCAAAGGGTCACTTTTCACTTAGTGTTGTTCAGCTGAGTATTGAGCTGTACATGTTTTGCATAAAAAGTTCTAAAATCAACAAAAAATAAAGTATTGACTTCGTGTAAATGAATAAAAACAATCGTGTACTTTTAATACCCCAATTTGTAAGGGGAGGGTTATTACAATCCTACACCATTTGGGGTGAGATTCAAACCATCTTATGCCATTTAGGGTTGCAATTTGCTGTCAACAAATACTGCTTTAGTATGTAAGTAGTCCCCCAGGAATCAGAACCTTCAAATGGGAAACTTTTACTCTAATCTTGAATTCTGTGCATTCTTAAAATATGAACATAAGTAACACAACATAGCTCAAAATTGAAAGAGAAACTTTTTTTTGACAGCGATGCATTATAACTTACAATGTCAGGATCTTTGCCGTCCACAATCTTGAGCTCAGAGAGAAGCCATGACTGCCTCTTTTTGTAGTTATCTTTGTCAACTTTCTTCACTTTGTGTATGGACACTTGTGCTGGTTGGTCAGTAGTAACTACAAAATGGAAAAGCATCAAAGCAGAGTATTAGACATGATGACAAATTTCAGACTGTATTTTGTATCGGCCACTTGCACCATATTTCTTCTTTTAAAAACGTCTAAACCATCAGACTACTAAGGTTTCTGTCGAGACTGTTTTTTCATGTCCATATGTCTCAATAATTTGTTGTCGACATAAAGTTGAAATCAAAGAGTTGGGTTTTGCAGGAAAAAACAAAATTGTTCACATAAGCTTAATGACCCGTTTTTGACGTAGACTTACCTGTAATGTAGTTATGCGCTAGTTCTATCTGCGTATGACAACATGGATGATATTAAATTGATATTTTGTAACTTTTTTGTTGTGAACCATCGTGCTTTAAAAACGGGTGTAAATGACCAGACACTAATAGGTATTCAATTATTTATGCTACACTTTAAAGCTCAACTGCTAATAAACAGTCGTAAATATATCAAGTTTTTATAAAATTTTACTTGCCTAGTTTTGTCAACATGTCGACAAATGTGATTTCATGTCGAGATATGCTTTATGTCGACATATATGTCGACATAAAGCATGTCGACAGAAACCTTACAGACTACATGCATAAACTGATGACATGATATGCATAAGAAATGGTGGTGAGGTACAATCATAAAGGTAAGGGGCGGCTTCAAAACTCAACTGGAGGATGTCTGCCGGTTTTGGGCGGTTGCCTATTGTTTATTCCGGTCGAACCGTCCAGAACCGACAGACAACCGCCGGTTGAGTTTTGAAGCGACCCCTAAGTTTATAATTAATTTGTGAAACTTAACTTTCAACATCTGTAGTATTTTCTTTAAGAAATTCTATTCTGGAATGTTATAAATATATGTTGTTGTGGTGGATAACGTCTAGTTTAGCTCAAACGGCAAAGTGCTCGCTTACGATGCGGAAGGTTCAGAGTTTGAACCCAAGCAGTACCAAAGGGTGACTGTGCTTCGAGCCTCACTTACCAACCACACAAAGGAAGCTGACTTTCTTCTTTTTGCCTGCTTTGGTGACATGTACCACTGCTATTAGCCTCTCATCATGAGGAAGAAATACATCCCTCTGTAGTGTGTGCCGAATGGCTGTCATTATTGACTAAAGTGCTCAATAACCAGAAAATCTGAAACATAAAGTACAAAATCTGGCTTAAAGTGTTGATGTAGGCCCTATATATCCTTAAGATAAATTACAATTATCCTAAAATATCGGTCAGTAACTTTCCATGACTGTAGTCGATTCTGCCTACATACACTGGTTACACAGATACTCAGCGGAATATTGTTTGTCCGTATTGTCACATAAGGGGACATGACCTGATCAAGGTGATGAGGCGAAAAGATCTGAATTTTGATTGTGCCTTTTGGGAATGGATTTGATTACAATCTGAACAGATTGCAACCTCCACATAACCATGCAAATTAATTTTAATCATGAAACCTTGAAAACTTATCACTCTTAGAAATGAATGAATGAAAATGTGAAGTATGAGTTTGTATTTTCCTTATAGATAAATTTGTTTTGTTCACAAATGATGCATCCCGAGTACAAATTTACAAAATTAAAAAAATAAATACACTATATATTCATGACTACGACTAAACCGATCACCAGTGGTGATTGCAGTTAGCTGACGATTAGTCCTGGCACCATGACTTGACTTAGTGTCTTGATGTGCTATTGAAGTTAGGCCAAGTAACAGAAATTACAAGTTGATTGTCCAGACTTTTTTAAAAAAGTTGGTGAGGGGGGTTCTTATTATTTGTCATTTTTCAGCAATTTACTATTCATTTTGGGCTAATTTTCAACAGCAAAATGTTTTCCATATTACGAGGAGGCCAATGTTATTTCCTCATTTCTCTACACCTACTACCCCCAAGATGGAGAAATTATGTTTAGTGGGCTCATGAATGATATCCAAACACTTGTATTGACTTTTTACATACATGTATCAACCTCTTCTGATATTATTAAGTAATCAAGTAAAGGAAGAAAAATAACAAAAAGTTTTAAAATTTCTGAAAAATTGGTGAGAGCGGGGACTACCAACTGGTTATTTTGTTACCCTTACGGCCAGAAACATATTTTTTTCAATTTTACAATGGAACAGGCCTTATTTTTCCTAACCTACTGGTCAATGCTAAAATATAATCTACTCATTTGTATTTCAATGAAACTCTATTTCTTGCATAATATTTTCAACATTACACTTAGAAGATGTAAATGTTTAAAATTTAATTTTGAATATCATCATTTGCATATAATTAGCATATTTGAAACAAAAACCAGGACAATCTATAAATACCTATATTTTTGACAATCTTGAGGTTAATTTGAAAATTTTGCATTCAGACAGTATGTTACTACATGGTGAAAATTTCTGTTAGACGGATTTTGATTATTTTGTGTACTTCTCCTTTTTTACCCAAAAATGTGCAAAAAAATCACAATTTTTTGAATTGCCTATATTTTATACAGATTTTTATTACATTTTCTAATTTTGGTATTAAAGGATACAGGAAACCATGTTTAAAAAATCTGTTAGACAGATTTTTGAAAAACTTCATACTTTTGAAGTTACAACGTAATTACTGTTTAATTGTGTTTTGACTTGGAAACCATTTTGACATTTTTGCCAATTTAACAGAAATTCCAGATCAAACACCAAAATTTGATCATTAATGTATGTAAACTATGGTTATAGGTAACTTCTATAACATTTTGTCTGGAAATAAAACATCAAATCAGTTATAATTAGTATTTCTTAATTATGGACCAATTCTAAAGGCACTAGTATTCTGTTAGCAATTTACAGCTATTGTATTTTCTAGACCATTAGTTACCCAATGGTTTATCATTGCTCACAACACCATTCATACACTAATTACATGAAATCAATACGCCGGGAAAGTAGTGACGTCATAATTTATGTTAATCACCCAACATGTGCGTTTTGGACCCAAACAAATGGTGTGACCATTTTTGCCACACGTTAAGTCTATGGGGAAAAAAGTCCCGACTCCGATTTTATACCATAACTTTCGTCTAAAAAAAATATAAGGGAGGACGGGACCCCTGTCGTTATTTTCGTCTTCCAACCGAGAAAAATCAGTCTGAATTGTATGTTTACGTGTGCCAATTGTGTTAGTACGTATGATCAGTGGAGATGATCATTTGTTTGGGTCCAAAACGCACGTGTTGGGTGATTAACATAAATTATGACGTCACTACTTTCCCGACGTATAGTGTGTGTTTAAAAGACTAGATCATTCAGTTGACACATTCAGTAATGGCATCACTGATTGGCTTAATATTTGGCCTTGTCAGCAATATCATACTTTCGACCAATACAACAAAAGCTTTCATGTGAAAGCTATCCCAGCTTCTAGTAAACCAATAAACTTGAAATGTTCAGCATATAAGGGGCTGCCCTTAGCTAATATATATCTAAAATATCAAACTGGTAGTGAATAACATAATAATATTATAGTCATTTAAAATAAGACCTGTTCCACTGTACAACAATCTACAAAACAAAACATCAGTAAAAAACTAGTTCCAAAATGTGAATTTATCTCCGATGGAAGCCATTCTACGATATTGTGAGATGCATGGATGGTTACGAAGGAACTAGTAAAAAACATTGAATTTTTTATACATGTTGCAATAGTAGTGGAAGTGGTACTCTGTAATTTTTAAATGGTTCTCTATTAGAAATGTTGTTAAATTAGAAAGAAGTTAAAGTTGCAATTCATGATTATGATGTGGCAAAAACCTCACCTATTTTCTAGCTAAATAAAAAGAAGAGTACAACAAAAAGGTATGCTGAAAATTTCCCTTGATTCCGATCATTCGTTTTCAAGTTACAAGCTTTTCAGTATTTTAAAATTCTACACAGGCTATTGTGCTGTAGAGCTATTGTGCTGTAGGCCTATTTACTGTCTGGGCCCTGACAATAATTAGAAAATTACACATTTTTTCAATTTTCTCATAAATGAAAGCACATTTGAAAGTAGCTGGTACCCAGCCCTCTGTGAGGGCTAGGCAATTATGTACTGAGCTATGTTCGGGCACAGGAGCAACTGATCCAATGCGCGATTGTGAAAAATATAGTGCAGAAGAAATTCAAAGTTTAGTTTTGAAAAAGTCACTTACTTTCTGATATTGCCTTTTAGGCTAATGAAACTCGATTCCCGGTTTCCCGTAACATTTTTTTCTGATCGTAATGCGGCAACATTTTCATTATTCATTACTTCCCATTTTCTAAATCACAAAAAAAACATTATTTTCTGTGCGGTCATTTCAGAATCCCAAAATGTTTGGTGGACACCTGGGTGGAAACTGAACATTGATTTGAAGTTGTCCCCATGGAAATTGCCATGTAAAGAAGATAATGATTTTTAAGCACCTCAAACAATGCACTCATTGAACCTATTAAACTGAGAAAAAGACAATTTTTAGCAAATAATGAATTTTTCCTTGACTCTGGGTCACAAAACGCGGGTGTAATTTCATAACGCTGGCGGGTGACGGGAAACCGGTAATCGAGTTTTATTGGCCTTATGTGTTACATAATAATTGTTGATGGATATTAAATCAATGATTTTTTTGTTTGACTTTTAAGAATTTTCATGTGTTTATGTACAAATTAAGTGATTTCTTGTAACCATAAAATAACGTTTTTCTAGGCTGAATCCTTCTGACTCCGACAACGTTCCGGTGATCGTGAGAGCGAAATGCGCTTCGACAGTGACTGGATGATTCAGTCTACTGTCGTCCTGGGAATAAAAGGCTAGTTCACGCTCAGACTTCTAATTTAAATAAAAAATACGATAAAAATTTTGAAGTTTGTGCTAACTCGGGCAAATTAATTTGAAAGAATGGTTTTGGGATTGTAACATACCAGGGGTCGATTTCACTAACGTAAAAATGCATCGTTAACCAAATTAAACCACCTCTTGATCCCACGCAACATTAACAAAGGGTTTGGTTTTCCTAATGCATAATTCATATATCTTACGATGCGGTGAACACTTACGAAGGGTTTTTACATCTTTTTGAAGTCAAGTTTTAGTTACGAGCTGAACCCTTCGTTAGCTACGATGCATCGTAATGTTAGTGAAATCGACCCCAGTCCAATATTATTTTTAGCTAAGAAACTCAATTTTGAAGGGGTGTGATTAGGGTTTCAGAAAAAATGCCAACTCAGTGGAAAATCCAGAAAAAAACAACATAAAATTGGTCGAAAATACCCTATATTGAGCTGAAAACAAATAAAATTGCTGAAATTTTGAACAAAAAAATCCTGAAATCTAGTAAGTCTACACCAAAAATCCTGAAATCAGGAAAAATCCTGAAGAATCACACCCCTGATTTTGATAGAGGTGACCTTGAGTATGAAAAGTGGATCATGAATTACCCCTTTAATTAAGATTTCTTAATGGCTTTTTTTTTTTGGTCTAGAAACACTGAGTTAGAGAACACGTACCCGGGAATCTGGGTCAAGAAATTTTGCTAAAATCTTACTAAATTCAGCCAAATTTGCAAATTTTGCCCCTTGCATCTTGTTTATTGAGGTCTTGTCCATCTGTGGGGGAGGTTTTTGTGAGCTTTTTGGTCATGGCGACCTCGAAAAACACTCAAATTCTGCCTCCGTCAATGCGGCCAACTACAAGATCCAGCTCTGCTTACGATGACGTCACAGACTTGTTTCCCGATGCTACGAATTCAGCAACCTTGTCAGTGGAAAATTCGTTCACCGAGCCTTT
>JXSR01S039539.1:1189-12140 GCA_000969725.1 Ophiothrix spiculata | reverse complement strand
GGGGGGGGGGGGGGGCTACTTAGTGCAAAATGGGTTATTGGCCCGGTGGGACCACTCAAATATAATGTTGCAGGCATATAGCGTGACCAAGACTGTGAAATAGGGTTGTTTTTGAGGACTGAAGGGTGTATCAGGTATTAACACCGTCGTTTAGGGTATCAAAATAGCTGTTTTGGGGCAATTTTCAAGAAATATGGTATTTTTTCAAACCCTAATGTGAAAACAGTTTGGGGTGTGAATAGGGGAAAAAGGGTGTATTTTAGCTTCAGAACCCTCCACCCTTTTGGGGTGTTGTGGTCTCGCTATGCCTGTAACATTATACTCGAGTGCCCCTGCGGTTATGGGGTCGTGTCACAACACTGAAAAATATTTCCTGGGAAAATACAAAACAACAACATGCATTTCACCGTAATTTTTACAGATTCCCGTAAAATTCAATACAGTTAGAGTGACTCGGTGTCTGTATCAAAAAAATTTCATTATCAGTAATTATGCCCTGAGCGGGATTCGACCCTGGAACACTCCGTTTCAGACCCCTTTAATCCTTGTCCAGCATGGACCCGTGGTAAGTGAATGAGGAATTTCTAATAATTCGATCAACAAATGGATTTGAATCACCAACGGGATATCCCGGGGGCGGGATATTCCCGCTAAGAAAAGTGCAACGTCAAACTCTACAGAAACTTGCCATACAATTTACTTGAAAACAGTTTAAGGTGCAATTTCCGCTCAACCGGAAGTAGTATACTTCTGATGTCAAATTTAGGGGCCTGTCAACCCTTCGTTTTCAGAAACCCTTCGCTTTCAGAAATGGTTTTTGTTCTGTAACTCAGCAACAAAATAAAAGTATACCTAAACAGGCCAAAAATGACAAAAATTTTGGACCTATTTTTGGCAATATTTCTAAAAGTAAGTCAAAAATCAAAAATGCATTCCTAGACATGTGTTTTTAGATTCTAAAAAGCATAAGAGGTCCAACTTTTATTTTTTCAAAATTTAGTTAGGTCGTTTACAAATATAGTGGTTCAAGAACAAGGGTTTTTTGGACCTTGGTCCAAAATCATACATTTTGGTCCAAAACTGACCTAACCATCATCTTCTACATGAAAATCCACATCTAGAAATGTATACTTTTATATGGATTTACTTGTCGGTTGCTGAGTTACAAAGCGTAAAATATTTCAGAAATTCGAAAATGAGGGGTTAACTGTGCCCTTAAATGTTAAAGGAGTTGCTCCGATTTTTACTCAAAATTGAGTTTTGAATGTCATATGAAAGATGACCACTCAAGAAGGCTAAGTTCCAAATTTCAGCTGAATCGATTAAACTGTTTTTATTTTATAGGCGTTACATGTAAAAATAATTATGGTTATCATAATTAGACACATTTTCATTTATACATTGTGTCCCAATAAAAATTGTTCAAGTTGAAAAGCGCCCTCTGTGGCGAAACCAAAATAATAGTTTGAAATAATGGTGCATAATTGTAAGGGAAATTAACTCCAAGCTTCAAAATGCCATTTATTCTGATCAATTTGCTTAAATTTCAATCTCCAGATATGCTAAAATTATATGCAGAAGTGAAAAATCACAATTGTGCCCAGTGGCGTAGCTAGAGGGGGGGCCGGACTATTTTGTCGGTTAAAAACAGCGCCCGTCGGTAAAGTTGAGCCGGGCGGCGATACAGCACTCAATACAATTCTGTCGGTTCATCTTCATGTTGTGGCCCCCCCAGTTTCGAAAACCTGGCTACGCCACTGATTGTGCCACTTTTATTATACGTCACAGACGGCGGATATAAATGGTCAGGAAAATGCTGCCCGGGCAGGCGAAGCTCGGTGGCTTGGCATAGCTGGACATAATTTTGGATCAGGATAGCGGGGTCAGGGGTTCGAATCCCAGGGGGCACCGGGGGAAACCAGAATTTCTTTTCATGACGTATTTTGACTTGGACTGTATTTAAGCGTGCGAGAGTAAGGGTTATGAAAGAAAGCCATGCATGAAAATCAAGGAGAGCATTATGTTTGTCCTTGAACTTGAAAATAAACAGCTGTAAACTAGTTTCATTTGGTAACATTGGATGATTTTGTGTCTCCTCTTTCTATACTTACTAGAATAACTACAATTGGTAAAGACAGTACAATTTTATGACGTCATAAAACATGGCAGATTAGCAATTCTGCAAATTTACGCAAAGAATAAAGATTTTCGACATTTTAGGGGCAAATATGTTACATAAATTCTATATTATTAGTGTTATTTTGAAATTATGTTTGTCCTTTTGTTAAGTGAAACATAACAAATTAATGTAAATATTACTAGTGTTTAATAGCTTGGTTAAGTCTAATTTGTAACGAAAAACAACATTACACAATGATTGTGTAACAGAACAGGAAATACTGGAATTGTTATTTTCCAGAATTGTTTAACAATGACATTAAACTCCGTAACACACCATCAAATTTTACTCATTTTGGTATATATAATAGATGGAGGAAACAAAAGGCTGTTTAATAACATGGATAAACTTCATATTTACTTGATTAAAATGATCAGCCCTCTTCCGTAAAAGTGGCACAATTGTGATTTTTCACGAGAACTGCATCTTAAAATTAGTCATATCTCGAGAATAAAATAAGCAAATTGAACAGAATAAACGGCACTTGAAAGCTTGGAGTTTTTCCTTTACCATGATATACCATTATATCAGCTAACCTTTTAGCTTTGCCACAGAGAGAGCTTTTCAACTTGCACAATTTTTATTGGGACATACTGTACTTTAAAACAGAACATAACTCAGCCAAGAAATTTCACATGATTTATGAGAATAATATGAGCAACATTTTGGTCCCAAAATCTCAGAAAGTTTGAAAAAAGTTGAGGCAATCGGATCATTCTCCTTTAAAGCTCATATTTTTCTGATTATAAATCCAAATTTCATATTCAAATTCGTTATAGTTTTGGAGATATGGCATAAAAAGTAAAATTAATTGATATACATATTTTCCATTTCTTTAGTATTTATATAACAGCCTCATCCCCAGAGCTGCATACTTTTTTGGGAAGAACGTATCATACTTTTTGAAATAGAGGCACATTAATAACTGTAAACTTCTTTTTGATTCACCCTGTAGGCCTGTACTGTATGCCAATATTGTCATGAAAGGGGAAATTCATGATTCCTATTCATCCTCAAGGTCACGTCCATTAAAATTGAGATTTTTACCTAGTGCGAATCCTTGACTGGTTTATGTTACAATTCCAAAACCATTTTTTCAAATGTGCTTCTCTTTTTGAGAAAAGTGAGAAAATAAGTCATTTTCTAATTGCTGTCGGGTCACCGACAGTGATAACAACACAGTCTATGGGGATTTTTGAAATGCCGAAAAGCTTGTAGCTTGAAAACGAATTGTTGTATCACATTTATGTTGTATTCTTCCTTTTATTTAGCTAGAAAAGAGGTTCTAAAGGTTTTCGGATTTTGTCACACCAGAATCATGAATTGCACCTTTAATTAGATTGCACACTGTATAATCTCCGGTCTTGGGTCAGTGGAGAACCATTTCAAGAGCCACTGACACATAGAAGGGACATTTTGGGGAATTTTTCACATTCTGACAAGGTGTGAAATAATTATATTATCTGCCATTGCAGATACAACTTTCTTGCACTCACGTGACGAACTGTAACATGAAGAAACTGTAATATGTTCTGATCAAACCTCTCAGCAGTCTATAGGCTATAAATGCAAAAAAAACATTATCTCTACATGACTTCCAGTTCCAGTTTAATTGAAAGGATGAATTGCTGTTGTTCTCCACATGTATTTTCCTATACCACAGTTATCAAGTCTATTGTTTTGATGGTTGTTTTTACCCCAAATTTCTTTTTTTTTCCCGGCCAAACCTAAAACGGCAAGAACCTGGGGATTCGATCATTTATAGCATTTTTGCATGATACTGTATATACATATATCACTGCATTTTTTTTTATAAATTGATCCGATGTTCAAACCATGAATCACCACATGGTACATTCTTACAGAGACAAACTGTTAAGTCATTCATTAAAGCATATTTGACCATTCACCACAAATCTCCAGTAAATTTGGCATTTTTCATTTTGAAATCTATGCCTACAGGCGACCTGGCAAAATATGTGTAAAATTCATATTCTGTCAAAAGTGAGGTTTTTCCAGGTATTTTTCAAAAAAAAAAAAAATTTAGTCTGAAATAATGTTCTAAGGTATCATCAGAAATGTTGACATTCACAACTTTGAATATTTCATGGCAAATGATTCTGAGCTTACATGTAGTAGCATATTTCACATAATCTAGGCCTATAAAAAATGTAATTGGGTGTTCAATAGGTTTGAGGTAAGAAGGAGATATGCGCTGCCGGTTTTATCAATATGTTATTAAGTTCGACTTAACTGATAAATATTTGGAAAGTTTCATGTAAATATTCCCCTACCTCAGACTAATGACTTAATTCTTGAGCACCCTCATATATCTCAGTCAAGTCATTCACTACAATCTTTTCCAACAAGATGCTCACCATCGTCTGTTTCCAAACTTCATGATCAATCTTCAGTTTTAGACTCATCCTTGCTAGTCTTGAATATATGCAAAGTATTTGGCTTCAAATTCAAATCGGTACCAAAGATCCACATAATCCTCCATATAAATACCATCAAGAATTGCACCGTTCTTGCAAAAACATGAATGTAGTATTGCCATTGAATGGGAAAATTTTGTCAAAAAGACACAATCCTGCGCCTCACTCATAAATACGGTATCAAATAGTCTTCCATCAGTCCTGCATTTTATTCAGTTTATCATCAGAAATCAATGCATTTACCTTTCCTTTTCACAGTCTCCATATCATGCTAGTTTTGGACGGTAGATCCCATCCTCTGTTTCATAATCCCTGACCAATCAAAAAATGTTTGTCTTGTCTGGAACATGTAGTCAAATCATTTGGGTTTATAATTCAACTCAATACCAAAGACCAACATATGCACCATAAATAATACATTCCACCAGCAGTCTGCATTTTGTTCAGTCCATCATCAGAAATCAATACATCTTCCCTTCCTTTCCCAGTCTCCATATCGTGTTGGTTCTAGACCTCTTGGTCCGCCTTTTTCTCCAGTGACAGGGTTAATATCATCTGGAAATGCTGCAAGCGGTTCTTGTTCAGCGTCTCTGTGTTTGTCAGGATCATCGTGTTTACCAACAGGGGTGTGCGGTTTTTTCAATGGTGCGTTTGGTTGGCTACCGTTGGTTGAAGAACTTGAATACTGACTGATTAAACCTGGTGAGGCTCTTTGAATGCCTGCAAGAGAAAGGTTAATAAAATGAAAATGAGAATTATATACAATATTTGTAAAACAAGTAGAACTCTGGTTTACGCAATGCGTAAAATATGTCCCGGCCGAATGAGGTCAAAATTTACCCCATTTGAACGGTTGTGACCTTGGGGACAATAACTGCGACAATATTATGCCTTACAAATTCTCATAAATAGCTGATAGAAATTTCAGCTTCTATCCTCCCTAACCATCTGAACCTGGAGGGGACTCAACATCCCCAGTGACAATCAATCAACCAATCAACTTCTGAATACACCATGTGCTGAGGCTAAAGCTTGGCATCCTAAGACATTTGCTCTCCCGAGTGACATTCACTCTTGATATTCGCTCCGACTTATTCGCTATATTCGCGAATGTTGCTCTCATTGCGCAAACATCATTTCAATTGATGACACACATGATAGAAAAGGCTGAGTCTGACCCTTTGACTTTGGTGTTGTTATGCAGTACTTCAACTAGGGATGTCAATTGTGTAGAAATATCCCGGGAGAAATATCTGTGCTGGGTTGAAATTTATGTTCAAGTACCTTAACTTTAGACTCCTTATGACGGGTTCAATAATGTTTAAGATAATTTAAAATGTACCTATTGAAAAAAATCGAGTTTTGTAAAAATATTTACATGTAGGGGGGTTCTTTTTAGTTTTCAATCATAAAACAAGTATATTACAGTTGATTGAATGTTCGTATGTTTTCATAAATGAGCAGCTCCGTGTGAAAATGGATCAGAGGTCGCCATGCAAACTCAAATTAAGCCCTGTTCTGCGGTATATTCCTAATCACTTTACTGATTTTTTCATAAACATAGGGCCAAATCAAGTATCACAGATACCTGACACTAAAGTGCATTTTTCAACTTATTTAAGCTATCCTATTCAAAATAGCATGTATTTTAGTACAATTACATACTTGCCAACATTCTAATTTCAGAAAGAGGGACAAATGAGAGAAAATGTTTTAAAAAGAGGGACATCTCTGAATTTCCTATATATTACTATGTAGAGATATTTGCAAAAAGAGGGACACCTACTAAAATCACTGCGTTTTACGCCATTTAGCTTAGGTCAAAAGAGGGATGTCCCTCTAAAAGAGGGACAGTTGGCAAGTATGCAATTACAGAAGAGGAAGTAATTAATATAATTAAAAAGTTAGACGCTAAAAAGAGTACAGGTCATGATGGAATTTCACCATTACTTATGAAAAAACTTGCAAATGAATTAAGTGTTCCTCTCTCTCTATTATATTCAACATGTCGTTTAAAACTGGAATAATTCCTGATCAACTAAAAAAATTACCAGAGTTGTTCCTGTGCATAAAAAAGAAAGTACAAATAATTTCACTAATTACAGGCCAATTTCAATCCTTCCAGCAATTTCGAAAATACTTGAAAGATTAGTCTTTAATTGATGTATTTCATTCTTAACCAAATATAAAATCTTATTTGAAAACCAATATGGTTCCCGGCCTAATCATTCCACTAGTATGGCCGTACTTAAACTTGTAGACAAAATTGCTGATGCAGCAAATAATAATGAAATAACTGCAGGTGTATTCCTAGACCTCTCCAAGGCATTCGATACCCTTGATCACAATATTCTTTTGAATAAATTGGCTAATTATGGACTAAGGGGAATAGTTTTGGAGTGGTTTAGGGACCACCTAACTAATCTTTAACAATTTGTAGAATACAACAATCACAAATCAACATTAAGAACTATTAACACTGGAATGCCACAGGGCTCAATTCTTGGACCGCTTGGTTTTATTATAAATTTATGTTAATGACATCCCAAATTCTGTCCAGATTTGTCCTTTATACTTTATGCAGATGATACTAGTATATTCACTTCTCACAAGGACATTAACTATAATATTATGAGTGATGGTGTAAACTGAGTACATGGTTCTAATCTAATAAACTTTCTCTCAATCTTAAAAAAACAAATTATATGCTCTTTGGTACTCATCAAAAGACAAGCAAAATAAATGACAATTTTAAACTTTCGCTTGATAATTCAGAAATAAACAAAGTGAAGACTTTTAAGTTTTTAGGGGTAACTATAGATCAAAATATAAAAGTTCTGGAAAAATCACATCAATAAACTTTGTAAAAAATGTTCAAGTAGCATTGGCATCACATATATATAGTAAAACATTTTCTCCCAGAATCTGCACTATTAAGCCTGTATTTCACCATGATTGTATCCCATTTCAATCAGGGATAACTTCTTGGTGTAGCACAAACAAAACTGATAAAAATAAATTGCATATAATACAGAAAAGAGCCTTAGGGCTGTCAGTCACAGTGAATACAGAAGCCCATCTAATCAACTATTTATAAAATATAATCAACTTGAAGTTTCAGATCTTTGTAAAATGCACTTTGGTACATTCATGTATAAATATAGTCATAGCTTTTACCTGATTCATTCAATAATATCTTTAAGACTAATGCAAATAACCATAATTATGGTACTAGAAATGCTATTAATTTTGAATTTCCGAAAGGTAAACTTGAATTTAGGAACAAATCAATTTCATACCAAGGAGTTAAGATCTGGAATGACATACCAAAGAAAATCAAAACTAGTGATAATAATAAATATTAAGTCTTTTAAACATTCTTATAAAAAATCTCTTATATCAGATTACACAAAGATGGAAAATGATTCATAAAATATGTAAATATGTATTTTCACCTTTTTTCATTATCATTGTTTTAAATACAGTTGATGATTAATGAAGTACCTTATTGTAACATCCCATCCTTTCTCTCTACTCTGTGGCCATCGTATTGTGGATTGAGAGGATGGCATAAAATTTGTAAATAATCAAAATGAAATAATCTTAATGAAACATCCTGCCCTTTCATTCGACTCTGTGGCCATCGCATTGTGGAATGATATGACAGTATGCTAAATTTATGATTCCTTGTAAATTAATCGTGTATATAAATCTAGATACTAGTATTTGGAGTCTGGGACCCGACAGGCTTAATGCTTATTTCTCAGTCCTCCTCCACAATGTTTAAGTTGATTGTACTATTTTTGATGTTGTTTTTGTAATTTTGCATATGTGGAAGAAATAAATTCTTATGTACAAAAATGCATTTCGCGATGCGATTCACTCACTTTTAGGCAAAAAGTAAACAACAATTTTAAAGGAGATAGATCCATTGTTCCATTTAAGGGGCCTGTTATGGCTTTTTTCATAAATGTTTTTGCTCTGTAACTCAGCAACAGATAATTAGATTCAAATAAAAGTATACATTTCTAGAAGCGGATTTGCATACTGATGGTCAGGTCATTTTTGGACCAAAATGCGTAATTTTGGACCTAGGGTCCAAAAATCATGTTTTGGGCCAAACATTTTACGGGAGAGCTAACTAAATTTTGCTTCGGTAAAGATTTTTACCAATTTAATTCTTAAAATCTAGAAAGCAATATCTGGGATCGCTTTTCTCAAATTTTTGATTTTTTTCTTAGTTTTTTGAGTTATCGCCAAAAATTGGTCCAAAAAATGTCAAAAATCCCACTCCTGACACCATTTTTGGCAAAAAAAAATGCCACATTTTTACCTATTTGGGGAATATTTCAAAAAATAAGATAAAAATCAAAAATTTGAGAAATGCGTTCCTAGATATTGCTTTCTAGATTCTAAAAAGGTAAAATGGTCTAAAATTTAACCAAAGCAAAATTTAGATAGCTTTCCTGTAAAATTTTGGGCCAAAAACATGATTTTTTAACCTTTTTTGGACCTTAGGGCAATAATTTTACATTTTGGTCCAAAAATAAGCTGACCATCATGTTCAGTGTGCAAATCCACTCTTAGAAATGTATACTTTGATTTGGATTTAATTATCCGTCGCTGAGTTCGGGGCTGAGTTACAGTCCATAACCCATTTCTGAAAATGAAGGGTTGACAGGGCCCTTTAGAAGGACACTTTTTGGAAACCACCTCTCGTACTTCACAGCAGTCGATCGAAACCCCAGACCACCGCCCCGGTCGGAGATCTCCAAATACTTTTACAATCCTTGGATGACACAGGACGTCTCTGAAAAAGTGTCTTACATCATTACAATCGGTAAATATTCGTGATCAAAATGGTATATTTTTCGACTTTCAACAACGAATGAATCACCCCGCGAAATCGCGAAATGTCCTCCAAACCCCACACTACCACACTCTCCAACGTGTTTTATAAATCGCCGCCAGCAATGGGAATAATCCTTGGAGCTGTATACCCGGCAACTCCCGGCACAAAACTGGCTGGACATTGCAAAACACGCCAAAATTTTCTTTCGTCTTTTTAGATGGTATAAGTCAAAATATTTGTGAATTTGGTTCAATATCAGACTGTTACTCACATGCACCGCTCTTTCATGTCATTATCCAGTAAAAATCATTCCAATATTGAAGATATTTATAAGTACTTTTAAAGGTTACGGGAGTAAGTATACATACTGTAGTTGTCATTTTTTCCCAGTACCTTATACTGGTTTATGTCAGTGGCTGTGCCGAGTTTGTTTATTCACCCTACTCCCATTATATCTGTAACAGCTTGTCAAATGGGTCCATTTGTTGAAATGGAACAAATGACCTCAAATTTGAGCTGATATTTTCAATGCGAAGTGAGACATGGGATTTTTTTGGAAGCTTGGGCCTTGGCTACTGTCAGGCACTTGTAGAAGAAAAATATTTAAAACAAATCAGTTTCTTAGTTTGTTTGTCATTTTTACACGCCCGTATATTGACATTTTCTCTAATTTACCCGTATAATTTGTAACTCAAATAGCGCCAAATTTTTCGGACAAAATCTTTAATATCTCCGGAACCGCTTGACCTGCAAATGTGATTTTTTTTCTGGTGTCATTTTACTTTGGAAACAGAGTGCAATTCGAATGTGTGAACTGTGATGAAAACAAATTGAATAGGAACTTTAATTTTCTCGTTGATATCCCTACTTCATTCAAGTTTCAACAAGACCTGGGAAGAGAAAAACTAAATTTAAAACTAAAACTAAACTTTAGTTTTTTCTCTTCCCAGAACAAGACAAGACAATCTACAGGACATGCAGGAGAGAGAATCAACTGGCACTGGTTACCGAATCAACTCACCTAAGAAATTTCTGTGAAGCTGAAGCAACAGCCCTGGCCTTTTCCTTGATATAGCAATTACTAGCCGGATAGTTGCCATTATGATGATTTAACAATTGTCAAAATATTGTGTGAAAATATATAGAATACACATGTGTAAATCATGAAATGCTTGGAATTATGTTCAGACTCTCTGTCAAGACTGACTGGTAAACACAGATTGCATAAGGAAGAGTCTATTCGCAGTACGATACTGCGAATACGATCTGGCTGCTAGCTAATCCGCAGTATCGTACTGCGAATACGATCGGGTTGTTACCTAATTCGCAGTATCATACTGCGAATACGATCGGGTAGTTGCCTAATTCGCAGTATCGTACTGCGAATTAGATCAGTTTGTCAGCTAATTCGCAGTATCGTACTGCGAATTTGATCAGGTTGTCATCTAATCCGCAGTACCGTACTGCGAATTAGCTCACTTT
>JXSR01S039538.1:4183-17297 GCA_000969725.1 Ophiothrix spiculata | reverse complement strand
TGGCTGGAACCTTTACATATAGCTCAGACTGAACCTCATGCTCACTTCAAAAACACCTACAAAGTTTCATTTCAAGGAAATGATTGGAGAGATGAGATGTCCTTTAATTCTTATAACATAGTCTTTGCAAATATGTAAAAAAGTGTAAAAACATTTTTTGACCCGTGAATGTTGATTGAAGTTCATTTAGGTATCATTTTAGTCATTATGAATTTGCAACTTTATTAAAAAGTAGAAAATATAAGGCCGAAAACATACTCGGCCTCCAAACAAAAAGTTAGTTGAGACCAAATAAAATTTCGCACTAGATTGCACATGCTATTGAATTGCCATATACATTGGACCAAATGTTTGCTACCTGTTCATACTTTAAGTTCAATGGCAAATATTTGGTGACGTCTCAACCAAATGTTTTGTAGGACAAATTTTGTTTGGAGGCCGAGTATGATTTCGCCTTAAGAGGTCATCTTTGCAGCTTGTTCATGGTGAATGCTTATCACTTTTGTAATTATTGATTAATCTTTTTATTGTCCTATTGTTGTTTTACTACAGGTAGATTTCTGTTGCAGCAAGCAGCACAATGTAACAAAATCAAGATTGGAGCATGCGACAAAGACTAACTACCAATGCAACTACTACAGAGCCGTATAGCGCCCTCCAACACCAATGTTGAATAACCTGATGCGTAATCTCCTCGGAGCTATTAACGCTCCCAAAGGTCGCAAAGTTTGCCTCGCTATCTTTGTTGGCTTGGTATTCTTTGGTTATCTCGGTCCATGGGTCATTAACCATGGCAAAGCAACGCAGATAACCGTAGAATGCTTGGATCTGATTCTTAGAGATTACGAAAGGAAATACACGGAAAATGAATATTATAACATCAATGATCCTAATAGACAGTCTGACAGCGAAGTTCATCCATTTATTGGAAATGGTAACTTAGGGTTTAGTGTGAACCATTTATACCCAGGTGGGTTTGTGTTAAGATTGGGATCGTCATGGACCAAGGAAGTGCCGTACCGACCGATCATTCGGGCCCGACTTGATGGTCTCAGTGATCAAAGTGCCTCAATTGTAAATTATAAAAATGGAGTAGTAGAACGCTTCCAGTGCTATTCTATCAACGGTGCATGTGTGCTTCTTTCGTCGACCACCTTAATGCATCGGACTAGACAATCTCTTCTACTTCAAGAAATCCGAGTAGAAAATAAAGCAAGCTCACCGGTTACGTTAAAACTAGAACGCAATGGGCCTTACTATTGGAAAGGCTCTGCAACAGGTACAGAAATACTCGAAGTCGAAGGTACTTCCCATGAGTACACGCTGTCAAGCGGTAAATTCAAAGCGCCATATGTGCGAGACAGAACTGGTGAATATTTTGTCGCGATGGTTGTTGCCGCAATCAATTTTGGAAAGGAAATTATAGTGCCTCCGGGAGCAGTTCATGTCGAGCAAGTGATTACCGTCACAAAATTTTCGCAGCCTTTCTTAGACGTCCACATGGAGAACGATATCAGCGCGAAACTTGTTGATGAAACCGAGGAAGAGTTGTTCTCGTTATTACACATGGATTTTAATAATTTGATACAAGAGCACCAGGAGATCTGGTCGCAACATATTTGGAGTAGTAAAATGTGGCTGGAACCTTTACATATAGCTCAGACTGAACAACCAAAGAAATCTTCAGACCCACCTATGCCTTTGTTAAACCAGCCACAACTCTCACCACATCTTGTTGTCGCCACTGTGTATTATGTCCTTAGTTCTGTTGATGCACCTCTCTTTATGCCTTCCACTTTGCATGCAACAAAAAAAGAAATGTATAGTGCCTTAAAAATGCCGGGATCATGCTTTAACGGCCAGCCGACTATATTTGAAGAGAAACTCTGGCATGTAATCAGTACCAATGAAGATTTGTCTGATTTGGTATCGCATTGGCAGCATACTTTGTTTAAACATGGCTGCCGTAGTCTGCTTTTACTCGGGGTGACGGGGTTCATGCAGGCTATGATGTTAAGTCTACTCGGGGCACAATTCCATGAGTATGAACTTGCGTTTCACGCGGATCCAACACAACTACACACCAAAGTGCAGATCCACAATCTATTGTACAATGCTTCTTTTGTCGATCTTGACGTTGATCCTGGTCCAGAAAGTCGAGAGATCGGTCTAAGCATAACGACCAGCGAGGCGATTAAACAAAGCAGCCAACCGCTAATGGTATTCGCATGTGGTGCAGGTTGCGCCAGCGAGCCGGTGGAGTTGCACTCGGAACGTCAGGTTGTAGATCTCAAATGGACTGAACCGCAAACGCCATTTTTGTATTTCTCACATGATAGAAAACATTTGAATTTTATGAAGAAAACAATTATACACTACAAGCATATCCGCTGGGTTGATGACGTGCCTGACTTGTTGGCAGAGGAGCGTAAGCACAGTTTGAATATGCCTGTTGCCTTCTGGGTGTTGATCATCGGTCTCATATTTGCCTTCCATGTGTTTTTATTTAAACTCATTTATCAGGAATATTGCATCGGCGGAAGTCGTGCTTCCGAGAAGTTGCGACGCAAAGATAGTTCCAATAGCCGAGTTTGATTGAGTGGAGTGCATTGCATTTGTTGCAGTTGATCTGTGGAGAATTTGTGACGTAAAGATAGTTGCAACAGCAGAGTTTGGATGAGTGTATGGAATATTTTGACTTGATGGCAGTTGGCCTTAAGAGAAATTTGACTGTGGAGATGATTGTTATGGCAGAGTTTGTTTGGGCTTGGGAAGTAAATCCTTAGATGCTCTGTCCAAAAATATTTTGGTGAAGTCAGACATATAATGAATTTTGGTTAACAAAATCTATTCCGGGGTCCTTAAAAAGATTAGAACCTGAAGATATGATTATAGTTGATATTTCTTCAAAAGGGGCAAGATGGTAATTTTGAAGTTTTTGATTATTGCAATTTCTCAATATTTATCACACCTGAGCAGAGGTTAATTACCAATTTCATCAATATGTGGAATACTTTGAATAGAGGGTCTAATTATATAAGCTTTTTAACACATGATTTCTGAAACCAGAGACATTACTTTTGTCTGATCAGGAGTTTGTGTTATCAGGTGTAGAATCAATGGCCACAGATTTAAGAAAGAGATTCATAAATCCTTCATCATATGATTTAACCATCTTGAAATAGGTCGATCCTGGGTTTCCCAACCGGAAATCAATCTTTACCGAAATTTAATCCCACAATGCACTGATAAAGCATAACGATGCACCCAAATAGGCGTGAAATGATGTGCACTACCGCCCATCCCAAACAACAATTCAAATTGCCCGCTTTTAAGTATATGAATTGGAGGAGCTAATGTCACGGCTTATTAGTTTTATAGGCAAAACTGTGTCTGGGCTAAAATTTTGGTAAAGACTGAATTCCGGGTAGAAACCTAGGATCGACGTATTGAGCTTAATTTGGGTTTATTGGGCGTTTGCCAAAGCAGGTACTTGCCTGTGGACTTGCACTGTCTTCAAACATAATTTTTTTGCACAATTACCCCAAATTTGTTCCCATGGTGGTTCAGAATTGCAATATCATTCTTTGGAATCTCTCTTTTAAATATGTGATTGACCTAAAAGTAATTTTTGTGTTATAAGGTCTTAATATGTAAACTGATTTTGTGTTAAAGGGGTCCATTGTATTTCCATGCCTGTGCATTTTCAGTGCTGCCTCCTTTATCCCCCTCCCCACTTCATGAGAGAAGGAAGTATAGTTCTAGGTTTCACAAAAAATTCGTTTTGACTGTGTTTTTCATACATGTATTAAAAACTAAACATTGTCATCACAAGTTATATATAATCTTTTAATTAGTCGGTAATTATCAAAACAATATACATTGGATCATATCCAAAATGCTTTTTGTGGTCATTAATAAAACAAACATTTCCTGAAACTACTGTTTGTTATCACATACTTCCTTTCACTGTGCAGGGGGGTAAGGGGATTTATAATCACAGTATTATGCAGTTCCATGTAATTGAATATAGGAATACTAAACTGACTTAAGTCCATACTTCCCTACAGAGGCCAAAAAAAGTATATTGTCCTATATTGATGAATATAATTGCCATTCAAAAATCAATACTGGGCATTGATTACCACTTCCTTTTGTATGGGTAAGGCCGCGTGGACTTAGGTCAGTGTTGCTTTCCTATATTTAATTATAACTTTTTATTCTTAAAATAAAGATCAAGACAAGGAAATCATGACCCCACTATAATCCTTGTTTTATTTGAAATTGAATATGGTATATTTAAACAAAATAAGCTGTACTTAAACATGACTTTGATTCACAAAGTACTCTTGTTATTGAAATCTGAAAAGGTGTATTTAATCTTTATAACTAATCTTTTAAATTGTTACGAACCTCAAACCCAATGAGGACAGATTAGGCTAAGCTGAAACTTTGATTGAAACTTGCAGATAAGCTCATGTGTGCATTGATTGTCCACGTGTGAGAGATAGCTAGTGCCATTACAAATTCCCATTCCTACACATGAAATAAGTTGTAGCGAGGTCCAATATCTTGTTCAGAAATTGTTTTTCAATTCTTACTGTGTGACTTCTTTGCATCCCATTTGTGGGCCGCCGCGGCAAAGCGATGAATTTGTCCGCTCCCACATGTTGCTCATTGTACCATATTTATAAGTATACACCAGATATGCTACAATGAGCAACAGGAATCGGCAACTGCATACTTTTGCCGTACCGGCACGCATTTGTAATATTGCAGTCTGTTGAAATTAATGTTTGAAAAAATATCACGATCTGTGAAAACTAGTACAATTCGGCAGTATATTTGCTAGAGAAACTGTATTGACTTGAAAGCTAAAAGCTATACTTAACAACTTTATTTCATAGGTGGCACAAGGCAATTCATACATCACTAGCAATCTCTTACATAGGAACTAATAAGACCAGTGGTGTACTATGGTTTCAATGTGTGAATTCCAGTATTTGACCCATTTTAGACTCATTAAGATGTAATTATTTTAAGTAAATCTTTCATTGATTTACCAAAATATATATCCTATATTATAAAGGGCATAATTTCTGCCCAAGTTAGGCTGCCCATCCAGCCATATTCTGTCCATATGTGTTCGGGTGGCAAGGCGGGGGCACATTCCATGGGACCAGTAAGCAAAAAGCCACTGTTTACCTTGATGGAAGGTAAAATAAAACATGGATATTATTGTTGTTTTAAATAACTTTTGGACATAAAAAGTCGGAGCCTTTGCGTAAGAGAGTAGCGTGTGCAATTTAGGCAAATTCACAAATGCTTTCCAGCCGCACGTGACGGATTGCTGATTAGAAACAGCATTGCATACTTCTCGATATCCTGTGCTTGTTTCAACTTCTAGACACACGATAGATACGTTAAGATTTTCAGTTCATGTCCCAAAATTTATTTGAAACAACAATAGTAAACCGACCTTAGTCATAATCAAACTCTGGTTACGATGGGAAAAGATTATTTCCAGGGAATTCACCCTCCCTGGTGCTAGCATTGAGAGATGTCAATGGATGGAAATTGACAGATTGATAAGTAGGTGCGTAATGGATAGGCAGGATTATTTTGTTCAAGTGAGGTCCAAGACAACCATGTTGGCTTTCTACTAAATGCATTGGTGGCATTGCTCAAGTGTTGTCTTTGTCTTCTCTTTCCTTTAGCCCTTTCAGTCCTGGTTGCTAACCCCATTTTGATTCGATAACTCGAAAAATGGTCGCTAAATAGTGGATATTTTTAACAATTTAGCGTTCAATTTTGGAGTTTAGCGATTATAACAGGGTTAGCAATCATCGCTTAATGTAATTGAAATCGACCCCTGAATTGCCATATAAGAAGTATACATGTACAGCCCATACTGAATTAATGTGTACACTCAATACAAATTGGAATGCCTGAGCGATCTTTTGTAGGCTCCTTAATAAATGGTTAGGTGTTCTATTGGATCAAAAGGGTAAAAAAAATGGGCATACACATTTCACATATGTGTACCGTCGCGGCAAAAGGGTCCAGTTGGGTCAAAACCAAAATATGGAGATTTTCATATGGTGGTAAAGCTCATTTAATTACCTTTTCAATGATACCAAAATCATGCAAATCGGAGCTTTGGGTGACGAGTTTTGGCAAATTATAAAATCGTACTCATAACCGTTTGTTAAAACTAGTTTGTGAGAAAAAGGCTGTTAAAGGTAGGCCTGTTTTTCCATTCGATTTTGTGTGCAGTCTGAATAGAGTATGAGCAAATCTCCATAGCAACCACCATGTTCCCTTTTGTTTATCGCCTTGAAATTTGGCTCAATGGAAGACGATACCTTGCGTAATTTAATAACAGTTTTTGGACTCAATACCATGTTTCATTATTGCATAATTAATTACCATAATCGTACTCATAACCGTTTGTCAAAACACAAATTTTCACATTTTCATGATGAAAACGATTCGACACAGCGATAAAAATCACACTTGTTTACAAGTTAGTCGTTATATTTGATTAACCATCTTTACATTTTGGATACGAAAGGGTTCAAAGATTTCATTTCCACAAAAAACTCAAAATTGACCTTCCCATCATATTTTGGTATAGTTCAACTTTACCGGCCTCTAGCGCAAAATGGAAGTTGCCGACAACTGGTCCCTTTTGCCGCGACGGTACACATATATGGAACCCCAGTATGTACTTCTGAGTTTGTTGTCTTATTAATTACTCTACTATTGCTAAAAATGATACCACCAATATTTTATACCATTAACACTTAAAATTGTTAGAACAATATAGCCTGTTGTTTGCATATGTATTTGATTTGTAGCTTATTATATGAGGGCATTTGTGCAAGTGTATTGATATCATAGATATATATTCACTCAATAGCACCCTTTGGAGTACGGTGGATAGTGGATGTTGAAAGTACATTTCATGCAGAGTTCCAGTGATGTCATCAGAAGACATCGCTCAGTGTCTACTGATACGTAGTCTTTTAAGTCTTAAAAGACTTTATAGAGCAATGCTAGTTTAAAATTTGATGAAGCCGCTTGAACTCTGAACAGAGCGTGAGTATTAAGGTTGGTTTCATTTGTCTCAGAACAACATTGTGTCTCTTCACATGGACAAATCAATCTGTACTTTGCACATCAAGATGCATCTAGATTAAAGTGGATTTCAGCAAATGATCACACAAGCATGTGACTGCGAGCAGCATAGTTGTGTTATTTCCAATCGCGCACACCCCCAGCTTGTCAATACGGGGCACTGGTCGAAAGTCATATTGATGCGCGATTGTGTGAACACAATCTGTACTTTGGAAATGTACATGTATCTAGATGCATCAAGATTTGACTCTCCCATGTGGAGAGCCCCAATGTCATCACTCTGATGTTCCTGTAAATGTATTTTCTGAACGGGCTCATAGCCAAAAGAAGATGAGGGTTGTGATATGGTGCTCCAAATTGGCAAAAACGTCTACTTTTTTACAAGCAAGGGAGCCACGGGAATACAGAGGTTGTGGGTTCAAAGCCCTGGTCAGCAATGCCAGTTGGACTTTGTTTCCTTGGGCAAGAAACTTTATGTACTCTAATAGCTCAGTGGTTAGGAAGTCACAATTTTCAAGTCACATTGTATCACATTGGTCCCCTGTGCGAATGTTCCTTCTTGGGGCACTGCATAAGGTGTATACCTGGTGAGTGTATATGTTTGGTTTTGCAACATAGGAAGGTCCACTTTGGTTAATTGTCAGGAGAGGACAAGCAGGGGTTTTCGGCGGATACCCTTGTCACATGACCTTGCGGTAAGGTTACGATGTGTTTACGGCGTCATACCAGGTAGATTTCAGCAGACACCGATCGGACACCGTCGGTGTCCGTGAGCCTTACAGACGCCGTAAGCATGACGCAAGAATTTAATTCTAAGTTAAAAACCTTTCGGCTTGTATATTTATATGATGTCTCCAGTTATGATCTAATAACCACTGGAAGCCGACCTGGCATCGCAAGAGCTCGCAAGCATTCACCAGTGTCATACCGATGTCATACCGGCGTTGCGGCTTCCTTCAGCTTACCAGACACCGGTCAGGACCGGTGGTTATGTGACCAGGGTGTCAACAAAAGCGTGCATAAACCCAACACAGAGTTTCACTCTATGAGCTGTGAGCAAATGAAAGCAAGTTGCACTGTTTTTCTGCGGCTGGGGTTCTTGGATGATTTGTCCTCACAGTGGTTAAGATATGTGGCATTGGTAATACTAATAGTGTCCTCCATGCCCTTGGGAAAAAAACTGCATGAGCATGAGTATGAATGTTACCAAATAATGGTATAAGAAGATATGTTAGTTTTAATTTGAAGTGAAATCAGTTCTATTTAGTCATATATTTTGGTGTTTACAATCCTACATAATTTATATCTAGGCATTTTTATTGTTGCGTCAATTATAGTTTTGGTTTTATTTTAGTTAAAAGGTAACGGGACTTTTGCAGCGATGCTGCAATTATCACATTGGTGGGTTGAGATTATTTATTATTGGTGATTGGTCAGACCACTTCAGCATTATTTGTAAGTTGCACTGATCAATGACAATCACTGTGTAAAACGAGTATAATACTCTGATAAGCACTAAATAGGCAGGCCTATTTACAATGTGAATCGACACGAAAAAATATGTGCATATCTGAACACAGCATAACTGCGATAGAGGCAGTGCACATCGTATGTGTCTGGCGCTTTGGGATCTACAGTGCACGTGTGAGTAGGATTATCTTTGCTTGCAGATGAAGATCAGCTTCATACTTCCAGCCTATTTAGTAATGATGAAAGTTGTGCACGTCCAGATTTGTAATTATTGTTTAAGGCCAAGTTAAAAAAAAAAATTATAGTTTCTCATCCTCGCGTGCATGCATGTTGGCTGCCGCATAAAGGTTTTTTTTATACAATTTTCTTTTTTCCCAGAAATTTTACTGAAAATCCGAGTTATATAACAATGTACACTTCTTGTTTGATCTTGAAATGTTCTCTTATGCAGTCTATAAATGCGTATCTATTCCGTATTTGGCGGGATTTCCCATATTTCAACTCTTAAATATCCATTTAAAACAGGATGTCCCATATTTACAGGGCAAGTAAAAAAAAAACCTGCCATCGTCCTCCTTTTTTTCAAAAAATTCAGACGAGAAACTTTTTACTTTGCCTAAGCACTGGGGCATAGTGATTAGGGTTTTAAGTTTATATCTAGGATAATACCATAAGAAAATTGGTCTGTTGCAGAGGTTGATTAAGAGTTTGCCTGTAACACGTGTTCACTATTCGTACAACTTGTTTAAAATGGGGTGAACTTATTTGCTGGTATTAAGAAAAGTGGGCGAAATCGAACACATCTCAACCCACCATCTTATGCACATACACACATAGGTTACAGGTTATGTTATATGTAAGGTGATCAAAAGGTGGAAAATGGATAACACTGTGAAATGATGAATTTGTTTTTTATGTGGTCAAGGAATGTCTATAAAAAAGATGAATGTGGATGTATTTGATAAAAACAAGTACCGTATCCACTTGTCCAGTTCAACTATTGGTTTTCTGAATGTGAATCACCTTTGCCATTGAATTGTTTTATACCACTGTACCAAAACTTTCTAAAATACTAAGATAAGTCGTAAACAGAGTATAATGTTTCTAGTCAAACTATTAAATAAGTGAGTTGTTGAAATTGAAAGGGTTTATTAGATGTAAAATAGTTTAATTGGACGAGTGGATACGGTATTATGTTATGACAGCTCTAAGCCAGTTAATAACCCTGGATAAGCGGATTCGGTCAAACAAATATTCATTGAACAATATTGTAAAGGAGCAATTTAAAACTCCCACTAGCATTTGACCACCCAGAGATGCTGGTTTTAGCAGGTTGCTATTATTCTTAACAATAGCATCTGCCCAGAACCAGCCAACTGCCAGTTGACCGGCATATCTAAGTGGTTCACTGCCAGTTGAGTTTTGATGCGCTCCCTAAACAAAAGTCTGGAATGCAGGACCCCATTGTTTGCCAATGCAACCCCTCTCTGTTTTTTGTCCGATAAATTTTTGTTTGGCTGAAAGATGGAAAACCAAAGAAGATGTAAGTAGTGAAAGAGTTATAAATTGTTCTGACTTTACCTTGATTAGGGAGCTTCTGATTTCAATGTGGGATCCATTCTACAATGGTTAAATGACACAGCGATACAACCGGTCATGCGTTTAATGTTGCCATATAGATGCACCCATTCTCTCAATTTTACACACAATACAAGGCCCATCAACCCCAACAATAGGTCAGCCCTCCATACTTTTGGGTGTACAATAAATATTGCAGAATTTATGCCTTTTTTGTTTTCACAAAATTGCAGAGAACTGGATAATTTTCTTTGTGCCAAATTTGCAAAATTTTGATTAGTGCAGGGCTAGAATTTCCTAAAAGCCCAGGAACCATGTGGTCCAATAAGCTGCAGGCCATAACCGGCAGTACATAGGCAACACAAATATCATGTACTCATTTTAAAGATATACAAATGTATGCAGGTCATATTTTTTCTGATAAGTTTGTGATTTTCAAGGAATAAAGGTATATTTTTTCATGAAATAACACAAAAGTGGTTACTTTTAAATTCCTCCAGTCCCAAACTCCAATCATGCGTATGTATCTGGAAGTACTATAGAGCCGGACCTGTTTGGCAACTGTCGTGTCATAGTCAGTAGGAGGACAACAGAAGCAGTAACCATCTTGTATTATACTCATCGTTGAAATCAGAAGTTTCCTATTTTCTAAGCAATGTATAGTACTATAACACACAGCAGCGATTTCATGCAGCTTTCTAAATATATGCACTTGTTGTATAATATGATTGAAAAGATATATGAGGTTTGGTGTAAAACTAGACTATCTGCAATGGGCCAAATCCCGGGGGCGGGGTGTACTCGAAAAAAATTTGGTAGGTATGTACCACACGCGATACCTAACCTAGGGTCTTGCAGAACTGATTTTTGGTCAAAAATGAGGCCTATGGAACTGATTTTTTTCTTTAATTGATGTCTTAGGAACTGCTTTTTCCCATAAAATTCTACTATTAGAGCTGAAAACCACTCAAAATTAAACTGTGTAAAACCAAATCTGCATTCTCTTTACAGATCATTCAGACATGTTTACTATGTTGGTGAATCTTATGAGAATTAGTTCTAAATATGAACCTTCACTCTGTGCTCCCCAGGAATGGCATTGTCCAATGCTATTAAGGTAACAGACTTCCATGAAAGAGATATGTTAATCCCCTCACAGCAGTAGTGCAATGGTCAAATCACAATGGTGTTAAGAAGAAAAATTGACACATTAACCTGTGCAGACGGGCTGACCTTTCAAGGCCTTGAATTATATTAAAGAAACAACATGGAATAATTTCAACCTATACAGCAGATAGTCTGGTTTTAACATTAAATCTACAAGTAGTTTATGATTGATTTTGTTGTAAGAACATAAGAAAAAAGATAATGATAAATGATGATAATAAAGGTAATAGTAAATGGAAATGAGTTGCATGTCCAGAATTACATAAAAGTTATCCGTTTTCTGTATAAATGTCATCTTGGTTGATTGATTAAGTGACTGATATGGTTATAAAAACTATTGGACTATAATGCACTAAGTTTATTTCAGAAGTAGAAAAGGAACTCTATCTGTTATGCCTATGCCTGATACATACAATAATGCAGTGGAACCTCGTTAACACAAAATCTGTTATTACAAAACCCTGATAACACAAAATGGTTGTTTGGTACCAAGTGTGAATTCTGTTGGATAACACAAAATCCTGATAACACAAACTAAAATCATTGTCCCTAGTGATCTTGTGTTACTGAGGTTCCACTGTATGTAGACATTTACAAAGAATGTACAAACTGATGTGTGGACAGCAAACCAAAGATATAAAAATGGGACCTTTAACATTTGACACATTTTACAGATATGCAACTCATGGTGTACCTGATATGTCATTTTAGAATGTAGAATTACACAGTCAGATTCCTATGACCTAAAACACCGTACCTTACTGTGCAGTAACTTACTGGTATTTGTGGTTTGAAGAAGCTCTACTACTGGTGGTTTGAAGTACCAACATTGGTACTACTATAGATTGTTGGTTAGGTATTCGCAGAGTAGCTAGCAACTTTAGCGTACCGGTTACATAAATAGATAGGGAGGTACACAGTGCTTTGGGTCATAAAGTAATCTTTGTTGATGTGTTTGGGGTAGAGAAAAATGTATTATCAGAGTTAACCTTTGTTATTATATTAGTGCCTACATTTTCATTTGTTAGGGCATTACATATGTGGAAATATCTGTATTGGACCTATACATAAAAAACTTTTACCCCTTAATTAAGATTTCATTTTTTTTTATTGTTACATCTGATATCATCATTGTTCTGTTAAAACTATGTAACTCCCAAGAGAAAATTTGCAGGTGGATAAAAAAATCCAGCTTGTGGTACATGAAATCTTTACATACGAGGTTTTGAAATACCACAGTAGCTACATTGTTTACCTTTTGATAAGAGGATTCACATGAAACTTTAATCAGTATTTTGCCTTTGCCAAGGTGGTGTATTAAAATAGTATTAAAAATGGTAGTTACAAGGTTTTGACAGGACAATTTTTGAAATTCAGCTACTAGCATCTTGCAATTCTTCTAGTAGTGCATACGTTTATATAATTGACATTAGTCCAAGGTGCTAAGTTACCATTTTATAGGAGAAATAATGTTTGAAAATAGTGGGTTTAACCCACCTAATAGTGGAAGCTTTTGCTTTTGAAAAAATTGGTAAATATGAAAATAAAAGACACAAATGTATCATGTTTGTAAAAGGTTAACTCTCTACATCCAAGTCTATGAAAAAAGGAAAATAGAGGGTGCTGTAAGCCCTATTATTAACCATTTTGAGACATTATATAATATAGCACAAAAATGCACATTTATTTTGTTTGTGATAAACAATGTATAGGACATATTTTGCAAGACTACTGTACTATATTATAAGTAAAATTCCCC
>JXSR01S039537.1:3771-14698 GCA_000969725.1 Ophiothrix spiculata | reverse complement strand
CACATGAACTCCTTTTATATTTACTTGCAACATAAAATTTAATTAAATTGGTACTTTATTCTGTTTTTATTTTAAAAAGGCCAATCTTAACATTAACTTTGTATCTGACATGTAAATAAATGAGGGAGTACATATGGAACTCTTTTCTATTTAGAATAGCACTCATGACTTCTGTCACACACGAAAAAAATCTTTAAAAAATAAAAAAAATAAAAATAAAACCGCGTTACGCATTAGTTTTCAAGAGTAGGAGAGCTTTGAGACAAACAATTTTTTTTAAATGGCCTAATCAATTTCAACAAGTAAGGTATCATTTTAAAGCTTAGAAAATGCTGTAACAGATGTAATGATAAAATTAAAATTGATATCATCTGCAAAGTCCCTCACCCCATTTCGGGGTGACCCATCACAAATAATTACCATCCAAAACGGATGAACCCCAAAAGAGGACATTATTCTTTTCTCATCAAATGACAAACTCTCTGGTTCTGGCATGTCAAATTTGTAGCAGTAATACTGTTATAATAAAATTGAAATAAATTATCTTTGCAGAAAATGGTAACTTTTATCCACAAATATTTCGTCAAGTGAGTGCAAGAAAGTCATATCTGCAATGGCTGCCCTAAGTTATTTTTATTTTATACTTTGTCACAAGAATGTGAAAAATCCCTCAAAAATTCCTTGTCTTAAGTCAGTGGTTCTTGAAATAGTTCTTCAGGTGACAATGTCACCTGAAGAACCATTTCAAGAACCACTGACCCAAGATTGGAGATTAGACAGTGTGCAATCCAAATTTATGACAAATGGCAGCTATTACAGATACAACTTTCTTGCACTCACATGACGATTTGTATTTATACTTTTGTTGTGCAATACATATCATTCACATTCTGTCATTTCTTTACAAGAAATCATTACTTTTGTTAGAGGTACTATTGATGTGCATGTAGATTCATCTTCTGTTAATTTTTCTCAGATCGTAAATAAGCTACACTTTTGAACAGACAATTGCATATAACTGTGTGATAAAATACTGAACACTATTCACCTTGCAAGAAAAATTTTGTATCACACGTCTTATGGCTTAGGGGTGGGGTGGGGGGGAGGGGGCGGTGCGGCTCTCCTTGCTCATCAGCAATGTCCAAGATGTCTACATCTTCACACAACTATAGGCAAAAATATAATTTATTGGACAGTTTGAATAAAAATCCCGAGTGCAGGGCCTCATTGTTTGTAAATGCAACCTCAGCATGGATTTTTGTTTAAATTGTCCAATAAATATTTATTTTGCCTATAGGTGAAATCACTAGGACCGCAAAAGTTGTCTGCATAGCAATGTCGCCACAGAGCCATTGCCTAACTGATGTGTTCAAAACATACTGGAGACAGAAAAGTCTTAAAGGAGCTTGGTCCGACTTTTCAAAATTTAGTTTTCATGGTCATATGAAAGACGACCACTCACAAGGTCTTAATTTCAAATTTTAGCTTAATCAGTCAAATGGTTTTGATTTTAATGGTAGTTTTGTATTTCAGAGCTTCCTATACATTACTGTACATGTAATTAATTATGGTTACCATAATTAGACACATTTTCATATATATCTCCAAAACGGAACATAACTCAGCCGTGAAATTTCACATGGGTTATAAGAAAAATATGAGCAATATTTTGATACCAAAATCTCAAAAAGTTTGAAAAAAAGTTGGGGTAATCGGACCAAGCTCCTTTAAGGCTGTGTTCACACATATCAGTCATGACTACTCGTGTCTAGTTTGTGTGAGTCGTGAGCAACTCTGGCGCGACAACTTAGGAATTGCGTTCACACATGAACATGACTTGCGTGTTGACACTAATGTGGTGCATCATTCAGAACTCCCACATGTAAACATCGCCATTTTGTCAACCTCTTAACTAAAGCCTTCCACTCACAAATAATTGCTGTGTAGTTAGATGGGCGAGTGAGCAGTCAAGGTGTGTAATTCTACTGGTCAAAATTTTGACTAATCATGATCAGCTGTTACCCGTGATGGTTACCTGTGATGATGGGCGTCGACATCGAGGGTACCAGGCTGAGGGTTGATATGCCCTTGATATGGTAGAACTAAAGTAAATCGAAGTCCATCTTCTTTAAATGGAAACGTCCTTACAAATCAATTTATCCTTCAGTGTACACGAATTCTGTAATCTCATTGGTCAAATATATTTTAAACAAAACCCGTATTCATGATTTTCAGAAATAAAAATAAGCCATTGGTCGTTATCAATAACTAACATGTGTTCGTGCGTCGTTCAAGTTGCTGCGTAAGAGTGTAGCTCATATGGAATGCAACGTTTACGCATTGGTCGTGATGCAAGCGTACATGCCAAGATCAATACGCGCACACCCAATCAAGTGCGCGGCACGTTTTGACTTGGGTCGGCCTCATGGAATATGGCACCAGACCCTAGATATTTGCCTGTATTTTGTGAATAAGCAGGGGGTAACTAACAGTATTTATAATCATTGCTATGTCAAATAAACAAATACCTTGTAAGTATATCTATCTATATTCTCTGAAGCTGCAAACTATTTCAATGCAAAATAAACTCTTGACCCTTAGCAATTCTCACACAAGCCTAGTATATAATTGCCCCTTCTTCAACTAAACTAAACTAAGGCCAAAAAAAATAAAAGAACTCTGTCTCAATAGGCCCAAAACCCTAAGCGCTACGCGTTTCGAAGCGCTACGCGTTTTTTCTTCTTTTTTTTAAGTCAAAAAAGGCTATGCGCAAGCAGAAATCTTTTTTTTTAATTACGTTTTTAGGTCACTTTTTTTTTCCGGCCGAATTTGTTTTTTTCTCTTGATGTAAGAAAAAAGTAAAAAATCTCCTGAAGCCTGGAAAAAAAAGGAAATGCGGTAAAATTCGATGAGCGTGGGAAGCTGAGACAGAGTTCTTTTTTTCTTTGGCCTAACATAAAATGATTGTATCTGTGCAGAGTTGTGTGGCCTGCCTCTCTCTCTCACTCTGTTTTCTTGCAGTTGTAAAATTGGAATTTGGGAAAATAAAGTAAATTATTTACATGCAGGCAAATCTCAAAGGGTAGAATAAATATGAACAATTATGTCGGAATCACATTGATATAAAATTGCATTGTTGTGAAAAAATAATCTAATAAATCAGTAAACTTTAGCAGAAAATATAATTCATTTCTAGACACTCTGAAGCCTTGGAATAGAAAACAACTTTTGTTTGGTTTTACTCCATCGATTTATTCTAAATACGAAAATCCCTCGAAGCTTTTTTTTTTAATTTGCTGTATGATAGTAAACAGATCCTATCCTATTTTTGGAAATTTCGGATTATTTTCCTTTTTTATTCTGAAATGTGAAAAAATTGTGACTTTTGGCATTTTACATCAAAAAATTAGTTGTTTGTAATGAATGTATATTCCATTACACATCACAATTGACTTGTCTTTATTTTGAACATTGTGTGGATGTACATATTTGTAGAAAAGAAAAAAAAAAGTTTCCTGATCCTAACCTTTTTGACAAACTGGAGTAAAACTAAACAATATTGTTTTGGCCTCAGCAATCTTCAAATTTACAGTAAATAGGCAATTATCAAAGGTTATAGCAACAAGGCTGTAGTTGCAAGGCAAAGACCCCTGTACAAAATGTTTTGGGACCTTAAGGACACACACCATTAAATAAATGCTATTGGTGTGTACTCCCGCATATCCCTGTACACATCAATAGCATTTATTTAGTGGTGTGTACAGGGATATGTTTGAGCATGTATTTTATTGTACTCGTTTAAAGTAAAATCTTCAAAAATGGCAGGAACTATGTTTCATCATAATCTCAAAATAAATCCAAGTTAAAGCAACCAGTCACTTTATAGCCAAGATATCCGCCATGATCTGGAAGCTGTTTTGTATAGGAATGTATAGGTGATCTATTTGGTGGTTTGAGCTCGTAAGGTGCTTCCAAGTTTCATAATGTGTATAAATCATTCATCTAGAAAGACTCACTATAGGCCAGGCCAAACAATAATTTATTGGACAATTTAAACAAAAAACCAGAGTACAGGGCCCCATTGTTTGTAAATGCAACCCCTACCATGGATTTTGTTAAGATTGTCCAATACATTTCTATATTACCTATAGGTCTTGAAATCCTTTGTTCTCTGGATTGTTAAAATGCAGATATGGCCTTGTTGCTCTACACCCTTGATATGAAAATCACCATGGTAAAACATTCAGAATTCAAACTCCCAATTTTTAATGCACAATGATTAAGAATTTAGAGCTTTTGCCACTAGACCACATCTTTACACCAATAAAAAGTGATGAAATATTCGCATGGTTTACCCGGCCATGATATCTTCAAGCTCAGTAATCGTCGTGTCCAGGCATGGGGAATGTTCTGCCGAATTCCTCGACCTGAGCTCTCAAGTTGGCGATCTGCTTCACTGTATTTTCATCGTTGAGTACCAATGCTTTGAAGTCTTTGAGTGATTTACCTGGAGAATACAAATACACAGGGATGTAAGTTAATGAGCATAAAAATTGCAAAAAATTCACAAAATATGCTATTAATAGCATAAACACTGTATATTTTTTACAGAAAGTAACAAAAAAATTGCAGAATTCTGCAAAAATGTAGAAAACTTACATCCCTGAAATACAGGAAAGAGGTTGTGTATTCAAATTAAGTCAAAAATGACACTTGATTTAACCCTTTGAACCCGACGAGCCGGTATACCAGCTCACATGTACATGTACCATATACCCGACGAGCCGGTTTACTGCCTTTTAGGTCACATGTCAGAAACTTGACGTGTCTGTCCACAGGAATGGGTAGTTACAATTTTCAATGGCTTTATTTATAACCCATCCCGCACTTTACGTTCTGGCTCTCAAAGGATACTCAAGATACCAAACTCAGATCTCAAATCTGCCAGTGAGCATTCATTTAGGTTTCAATGCCCCACTGTTTGGAATTCACTCCAAAACAACATCCGTAACATATCCTCTCTCAGTCAATTTAAATCCGAGTTAAAAACCCATCTCTTCCGACAGGCATTTCCTGTTTCTTAATTTTTCGTTGTGTTTGTCCTTGTTCAATGTTCCTGTTTCCACACGCTTCGAGATCCTTTTGGATGATTTTTGCATGTTATAAGAAAGCTTAATTATTATTATTATAATTCTTGATGTCAAGCTTATATAGGGTATACTGGTGAAAGCTGTGTTCTACAGTGATAAAATGATGGGAATAAAGATCATTTCGTATCAGAGAAGGGCAGACAAATGTCCATATTGTGCCTATTGCATAGTGTGATGTAATTTCAATAGCTTTATTTGGCTTACTTAGCTAAATATTGATGGTTTTCACTGATTATTGTTGTGCCATTTTGAATAAATTTGAATTGTGACTGGTTCACAAGGAAATTCCAGTCACATTGGCATTTTTCATTTTTAGATAGGGTGAAATATATATAAAGAGTTTATTTCCAAAAGGGCCTAAATCCATTTTTGGTCAACATTGAGTTATTGGTGCCATAGTGTAGTACTATAGAATGGAACTAAGCCATTTTTCCCAAAAGTTGCTTTCATTGAGTTTACCAGTACACAAATTTCTGTGTTTGTTTCCAAAAGGGCCTAAATCCACTACAGTTTGTTTCCAAAAGGGCCTAAATCCATTTTAGGGTGTAAACAAAGCTCTCAATCAAAAATAAGCAATAAAGTTTTGATTTCCATAAGTGATGTCACTGTAGTGAGAGGACCTATCCCTAACTTGGGAAGCAGTAAAAACTCAAAAATAAATTAAACATGACGAGAAATTTTCTGTTTACTGATTTTCAGATGGATTTAGGCCCTTTTGGAAATAAACTCTAAATGAAGAGATCTGTCCCAAAAAGAACATAAATCAACTTTGGGTAAAATTTAGTTATTGGTTAGTACTATAGTAGTAATTTCATGAAACCAAACTACTTTTTCCAGAACTTGCTTTAATTTAGCTTGCCAGTGCACAAAAATCTCAGTTTATTTCCTTGAGTGTTGTCACTTTAGTTAGAGGACCAATTCCTAAAATGTAAAGCAGCAAAACCTTGAAAAGTAATTTTGCACAACAAGAAAAAACTTTTTGCTGGTTTTCTCAAAAAGTACTCAGGTGGATTTAGGCCCTTTTGGAAACAAATCTATTCATATGTAATAGTCATTTTGACAAAATCAAGATTTTTGGACAGTCAAAGTGTTCATGCTTTTCTTAAACTCCTTGCAAAATACTAGCTTTTTACTTTGTGAAATATCTATTTGTACTTGAATGAAATATAATACATACCAGCTGCCTTTTTAGCTTGGGCACCTATTTGCACACCTTGATGAAGAAACTCAGCTACTTGAATGAAATCAGCCTCATTCAATCCACGAGATGTCAATGCTGGGGCACCTAGACAACAAAACGCAAGTATGAAGAATTAGATACATTATCATACAACAAAAGGAATTTATTGCCATATTTGAAGAAGATCAAAGGAGCTGCTGCCGGGATATTTTGTATCCTTCCCCTCAGCGCGTCAGACGCACTTATATCCTGTCACTGAGCGCGTCGGAATGTTGCATTTTAAATTTGTAGGGAAGCGCAGTACTATGTCGAGTAAAACGTTCACCAAAAGTGGTTTGTTTTTGTTAATTTTTGTGAGTTTGATGATTAAGATTGACTTAGTGGTATGATAAATTCGTTATACTCTTTCTCAGAGTTGTTTTTCCTTTCAGATCGTGCCGTGTACGCCACTCTTAACGCGCGCGCCAACAGCGTGAGCGTAAACAATCAAATTCAACAAATCACGCACTGCAAATACATGCGTAAGTAAGTGCATCCGTACGCAGAAGTGCTTAACAACAAGCGTTGGCAAGAAAAAACCCGCGAACGGGGGAAAAGGTACTCTGAGATAAACTATATATGGTTCAGCGTCGGTATATTATGGGCACGAGTATTTCCCATAACATACCTCCGCTTCACCCAATAACTAATAAACAGTAACCACAGACTTACAAAACCATAAATTTAAACTCTGTATACCACCAGGTCCATGAAACTTCTATTCACAGCCAACGGAAAAATTGGAACTCACCACGATCAGGTCAAAATTTCAAGAATGTATAAGTACTTATCCAATACTCAAAATTGTGTACTCACTATCCATTTCAAACCGGTATGGTACGAATGCTTCTTCAGTATTAGTGACAATGACACGACTGTTAGAGAGATAACCACCACCATGCAGAATGTCATAGACAACTTGGGATTAACAGGTGGATAACGGTAGGGATGATCGTGGTATTATACGCATAACAAGGGTATTATGTTACATAAGTGTGGTATATCAGCAGGGTTGTCACCATTTCAAATTTGACTCAGTCCGGGACTAACTTTAGTCCTGCTTTTTGCATACAAACCTAAGAGAGGCAATGGAAGGATTAATTTGGGACTGATCTCCTCCAGTAACATCTACTTACCTAATCTTAATCCACCAGGGGATAATGCACTCTTATCACCTGGACATGTGTTCTTGTTGGTTGTTATTGATGACAGCTCTAGGATTCGTTCAGCTCTGGCGCCATCCATACCGCCTGGCCTCAGATCTACAAGCACTAAATGATTGTCTGTGCCACCTGCAGATTGAAGATAAATATAAATAAAATAATAAATGTCGGTGCTTATATAGCGCTTTTCCAGAATTGATCAAAGCGCTTTACATTTATTCCGTTACCAATAGAATATAACCAACTTACGCGGCTGCCTTACAATCACGGCGCCTATTGAGTATATTCCTAGTAACTACCCATGATAACGCTTGGGTCGACGAAGCAATTAGGATTAAATGTCTTGCCCAAGGACATAACCAGTTGGCTGTAGCGGGGCTCGAACTCACGACCTACTGATTCGCAGTCCTGCTCTGTTCCACTAGACCACACGAGATACAAAACTATTGTTAATCACCTTGTTAACTCTTAGAGCACTGAAGGCAAAAATTTGGTGTTTTCATTAATGGCTGCTTTTTTTTGTTAAATTTGATTGTTTCCCTGAATGACACATTTTTCTGAAGATTTACTATTTGTCTACATGATCTACTTGCAGAATTGATAAGTTTATTTGTGAGAAGCAATAAAAGTTGTGAAAAATATGAATGTTTTTGTGATTGGTTATGCATTTAAACTTGACATTTCAAAAATGTTGCATAAGGCAGCTATTAATGAAATCAAACAATTGGTGCAATTTGCACCATTTGGCGCTTAAGGTGTTAAGTATTTTGCCAAGGAAACCCAATTTGGTACTTTGTACCAAGTAAGCTAAAAGAAGCTTATCTTCAACTAGGCTCCATGATGTTCTTAAATTCAGTTTTTGAATTAATGCAGGAGGAAGACCGGAGTACCCGGAGAACCCGGAGAAAAACCTGCGGAAGCGAACATGGACTGAAAACCAAATGCACACAGAGCACTTGGCCGGGAATCGAACCCGGGACCTCATTGGTGCAAAGCAAGGGAACTACTGCTGCACGAACCTGCTCACCACCATGAACAGAAAACAAGATAATGCAATTTGTCGCTGCTATTGCAGTTGTAGTAGTTGTGCTGTGTTCAGATACTTGGGTATGCTTTCCTGTATCAATAATTATGATGTGAATAGGCCACCTATTAGTTGATCAATGTATATGAGAGGTTTGAGCTCAAATCCAGATCAAATCATAAACATCATTCAAACAATTGGTAGTCAAGCTTTCATCAGGCAACCTTCAGAAAGGCTCTTTTCAGAGCCACCAAAATCTCAAAGAGGTGATCTGCTTTTAACACTGTTGGCAAGGGGCAGCCTTCGGTGAATGGCTCATGCGAGTCATCAGTGGGAAGTGATGGCCCACATGTCTTTGTAATAAAGTCAGAGCTACTCCTGACGAAAGCTTGACAGTTCAAACCTTGTCCGACATGCACCCGTTAAAATCTACCAATTGTTATGAATTCCTGTCGTAAAAGCCTTTCTCAAAAAAAAAAATCATTAAAACATTTACTACACTGTGTAATTTTCAATGTAGGCTGCACTTGTCAACTAATCTTGGTATCCTTTTGTTAATGATACTGAATAGAGTTGAAACAGTTGACTTACCAGACACAAGTGTGTAGCCTCTATCTAGCAGTCCTTTGGCGAGAGACTTGGCATTTCTGAGCACCTGCTGTTGGTATTCTGCAAACTCTGGAAGCATTGCCTGGAAAAAGTTCAATAAAAATGTGACCCGTCATATCGAAAGGTACCTTAATACCGGCATAGTAAATTACGAGATACAGGCCATTGAAGCTGGGTATAGCCAAAAATCACATCCAAGGTCGAATTTCTAATTTCATCAGAAACATTACCTTTGAAGTGTATTCTATCATATTAATCAGGTTCCAACATCTAAAACATAAAATAAATGTTTTAAAAATAGAGATAAAAATCCTTTCTCCATTCAAGTTTTACCAGTTCAGAAACTCGTTTTTCTCAGTACTACAGTTTTCTGAATCAGCCTGATGCCTTTTACCAATTTGGATGTAACTATGCAATCCAACATCCAATAACCAAAAGCAAGTTGTCATTTTAAAGCTTAAAATATAATCTTTCAGATGAGACCAAAAAAATCAATTTTCATTTTGGGACCCTGAAGGTACCTTTCGATATGATGGGTCACAAATGTCAATTTGGTACTACTTACGTAGGTGTAGGTTCTGATCACATTCTCATCCCCAGGGGATCAACCGGAAGTATTGCATATTTTGATGTCAAATAAAAGCTCATATTTGTCTGATTTTTAATCACAAATCTGACCTCCAAATTCCAAATAGTTTTTGAGATATGGCAAAAAGTGAAAAGTTAATTGGTATACCAATTTTCCATATATCTTTTGTATTTTCATAACAGCCTTATCCCCAGGGTTGCACACTTTGTTTTGCCTCTGAAGAGCCTACAAGAAGCAAACTGAGAATGAAACCTCACAAAATGCATTTCAGAGGTCAAGGTAAATCAGTTAAAAGTAGATTATACACATGTTAAAATAGGAATCTACATCTTTAACCCTACCCGTACGACACACCCCGAAACACTTCAGAAGAAAATCAATCAAATAGCCCCAATCCAAATACGTTACAGAGGGCTAGGATATGGTATTGCTGCCTTAATCAAACCTAATCAATTATTACTAGTCTCTTACACACTACAAAACCAACAGTTCATAATGTTGTAGAATACAAGGGATATGCTATGTATCTTGTAACAGAGTCTGATTTCTTGTTGCATACTTCAAGATTTACAGAGTATAGGCAGTGCCACCTGGCAGATTGGTATTGATTGGCATTAAACCAGGGTGTGATAGACCATGGGTTCGAATCTTACCTCGGACACAGAGCAAAGAGGAATTTTTATATAGGCCTCTCCCACATAATTCAAGGTTAAAGAAAGGACACCAATGTAAAAGTTTAAGTAAGGTGGGGAAGGCTTGTATCTGCACAGGTCAAAGTGACCATCTGTCTTTCGAAGCAAAAACCTGTTGCACCATTTTTCCAAACAACTGCACTAGTTGTATACCATATGACTACAGCGGGAATTTTTTTTTACATTTTTGTCGCATTCTAGAGACAAAGCGTTAAATCAATATAACACATTGCATCTCCATTTTCTTACATGACGACGACGTCTCACCTACCTGTCTAAGCGACACAGCCACCCCTCCAATGGCATGTTCATGAGGTCCGCCTTGTAAAGCTGGGAATACGGCATTGTCAATTGATAATCATACATGATGTCTCGGCCTTATTATATATATGCTGTGATTTACCTCAGCTCACCTACCTGTCTAAGAGCCACAGCGACCCCTCCTATGGCATGTTCATGAGGTCCGCCTTGTAAAGCTGGG
>JXSR01S039535.1:97272-116467 GCA_000969725.1 Ophiothrix spiculata | reverse complement strand
GTTCGATAAAATTGTAAATTTTTTGAGTATTTTTCTTCAATTCCCTGATCGCCGTAAAAAATATGACTTTTTATCAATTTGCTGTTGAGAAAAATCAGAAGTAGGTGTCTCGTAGTTGTCTGTGCGCTTGGGAGACCTTTTTTTTAAATGTGCTTGTCATTTTTGAAAAGCTACGTCAAAAAAATTTTGGGGTATACCTTTTTGAGTCTGGCGCCGAGCCTGACGGACAACCAAATTTCTGACGGACAACCAAAAATTAAAACCTGGTTGTCCGTCGGACAACCATGTTTTTACCCTTAATTCGAACGCTGGATACAAGGCCTAAAACTGCTATCTGGGATTTATTGCAAGTTCACACGTGTAAATATCATGAAAACACCCTTGATACTTAACCCTCGTCCACCTGACCTTCCTACTACGTTATAACCTAAGGGGGGGGGGGAGTTTACATGCCAAAACTAGGATTGCTTTATGCCATTCACTCTTAAAAAGAAAGGATCAAATTGATCCCATAAAGTATCAAATATGAGCTTATCCTTTTTGGGATCAAATTTGATCCTTTTTGGGATCAAATTTGATCCTTTTCGGATCAAATACACTCCTTTTTGATCCAAAAAGGATCAAATTTGATCCCAAAAAGGATCAAATTTGATCCCAAAAAGGATAAGCTCATATTTGATACTTTATGGGATCAAATTTGATCCTTTCGTTATAAGAGTGTAGTATAAGGTTGGGTTTCTTTCCATTGATACCAAAATCATGAAATTTGCCCAAGGTGTTACTTATTTATGTCGTCATAATGTACGTTGGGTCAGACAAATTTCCTCAAAATGTATATTCTTGAACCAAAGATTGACAAAATTTGCTAATAAAGTTGTAAATATTGGATCTTCATCATTTTTTCGCTAATTATTAATGAAAATGGTAATTCTAACATGTTCTGTAAGTTTAAGCTTCATAGAATGCAAATATTTAGAAAAAATGGCTAATATTTGGGTGGTAATATCCATGGTAAATTTGTTTTAGGGCTAATCGGTGATGATCCGTTAGAAGGGGGAGGTAACCACCCCCTCCCTTATATAGGTTATATTTTCAATTATAACAGTGATCCAAATCAACAGTAGTAAATTTTTAAACAAAACGTTTAAGAGCCTGCCATTCGATTTAATGGAAGTATATATTAAGGTACAAATTTGTTTGATAGTTAAACAAACCAAAAATTTACGCTGCAAAGGTCTTATGCATCATTGATGCTCTCGTTATTATTAACGTCAAAAGCCAAGCCCTCTTTTTCACATACACGGTTTGTTTGACAAATATGACTTTGTTGTGTTAACATATCATTTTCGATGTTTAAATGGCCTTAAATAACCTGCTTTTGTTTTGTATATTTATATATATTGAATTATATATTTGCAATGCATATTTCATTTGCTTTAAATTGATGCCATACATATATGTTTATACTTAGAATAACATGTATCATAATCAGTAGATATATTAAAAGGTGAGGGGCAACTTCTGACGTCGATAACAAATATTGCTCAAGTCTGATTTTTGGCATCATTCGGATACATTTAAGTACTTGCCCTAAGGTACCAATTTCAGCCAAAAAATGCATTTGTGTTTGACACTCTATTGAGAGAACCTCAATAATCAATTCCCGGGTTATTGGAATGAGACAAGTAATGCATGAACTAAATTTACATACCTGATAGAATGCATTGCACTTAATCCAATTCAGTGGTCGATAGGTACCCCCTTCTCAATTTTTCGACACTGCGGTAAATATTTGGTGTATATCTAACTTGATCAAATTTATCTGACTATCATTCGATTTGTGAGAGTTTAAATCAAGATTTTGATAAAGGTCTTTTTCTTAGATAATGCAAGTCAATATTAACACTCATAGGCCTCGTACAAATTGGACCGATAATAAACACCAGCTAATATGGGTAATGGAGTAGTCGCCGTATTAGTTAAAAACTACTTATGGAAAGAAAATACTTCAAAATGTAATTCTTAAAACCATTTAAATTGAAAGCTTGATTACAAAGACATTTTTCTTCTTAGTTTGATTAGCTAGATATATCATGTTTTTTTACTTAGCTTTAGACAGTAAATTAAGGCATTTAGGTGTGAATAACAAAACAAAACCATCACGTTTATGGATAGAGAACTTAGTTAACCTATTTAGCTTCAGGTTTTGATGCATTATATAGAGAATGGAACTGTTCCATTGTTTTTCGGTTGTGAAAATTTTGGCTCGAACCTGAAACCTCTGAATAATGGGTGCCGTGCTTTAAGCGCTCGGCCACGCTCACATCTGATTGCGGTGGTTTTTTTTTAATTTACGGATAAGCGGATTTTTGACAATACCTTACAACAAATTCGTGAGAAGGTTAAGGTGGTGAAATACTAAGAAATAACCAATTTTACATGTATAATTGCATAGAAATATTTTGCGGTGTTGCAGTAACTGTTTGAATTTTTAAGGGTAGAGTGCACCGCGACAATATGTTTGATGAAAATATAAAACATTTACTTAAAGCTTCCTCTAAATTACGCAAACCTAGCTGGACAAAGTTAATAGTTCATGTTAATCGAACAACCTGACCATTTCCACAAAACAACATGTTCCTTCAGGTCGTTTTATATTTCATTCTCAGAAGATAGAATTGTATTGAATAGCACTACATTTGACAAAAATCGACGAATATGATACTTTAATGGAAATAATTGAAGGACTGAAGACCTTGAAGTGTTTAATGTAATAAAGTTAATATGTATTGCTTTATCGTTAATCATCTGTAATTTCCTCTGTGAAGAATCTCTGACCATTTGATATAATGTATAAAATAAAAAGGTGAATGTACCTCAATAATAAGATATTTTGATGACACAAGATTTTGACATATATATGTCTCATGACTTAGGTTTGACGCTTTGGTGGCCTTCTACTGACACCATAGGTGTTCGGCGCGGTACCAAATGAGGTTATATACTGATCTGAAGGTATCATATGGCCAAGTCGAATACAAGTAAAAAATCTCAGTATGATAATATCTATCACAAGATTGTTTTAAAAAGGACAATTTAATTTTAGAGTATGTAACATTTAAGGGCATAAGGGAGGGTAGTACCATGGTACCCCACCTGTGGCTTTTTGACTCTCATATTTGAATGCCTTTTAGAAGTGTCAGCTACAGATATGTGTTGATGTTTTTGTTATTTTCATGATGTGGTCAAAGATAATATTTTTTTATAGTATTTTTTTATTTGAAGAAAAGGGCTTGTTTAGGAAAGAAATCGACTTTTCAAAGACCATTTTGAAAAAAAAATGTTGTTTTCAATAGGCATCCATTTAATCGCAAAGCAGATTTCTTACTGGAAAATATTAAAATGCAAAATATTGCAAATCAGACAGTTTATGATACATATACATATTATGAAGTGCTTATCTTTTCGAAAGTGTTTAATAACAAAATACATTTTGAACAGTGAAAAACATGTTGTTGCTAATATTTTTGAAAACCGTATGACGTCAATCTTATTTGATTTTATCCGTTAAATCGCCACAAGGGTTATTAATCAGCAATTAAAATATATTTAACGATCGTTCAACCAACTTCAATACCTGAGTTACTTACATTGCTTGCTAAAGTGTCGACATTTCCGTAATCAAACCATATTTTTAAAACGTGGCCCAACATATCGAAAGGTACCTTAAGGGTCCCAAAATAAAAAATGATTTTTGGTCTCATCTGAAAGATTATATTTTAAGCTTTAAAATGAAATCTTGCTTTTGGTTATTGGATGATCGATTGCAAAGTTACTTTCAAATTGGTAAAAGGCATCGGGCTGATTCAGAAAACTATAGTTATGAGAAAATCGAGTTAAAAGTTTCTGTACTGGTTAAACTTGAATTGAGAAAGGGTTTTTATCTCGGTTTTTAAAACATTTGTCTTATGTTTTGTATGTTGGAACCTGTGTGATTAATATAATAGAACACTTCAAAGGTAACGTTTCAGATGAAATTAGAAATTCGACCTTTGACGTGATTATTTACTATACTCAGCTTTAATGGCTCGTAATTTACTATGCCGACCTTTAGGTACCTTGCGATATGATGGGTTATATGACGGTTAATTTAAGTTTAAGAACTTCATATATCTACTTCAGGTAGAAAAATGGCAAAAGTTCACTTTGTCTTCTTCATATGTCTACTTCGGTTAGAAAAATGTCAAGAGTTCACTTTGCTAATCTATAAAAATATAGTGTACATTTTATAAAGAGGAACATGGATAACTGTGAAAGTTGCTGTGAACTACATGGTAATAGTTCCGTTGATCCTCGGCCGGTGGAATGCCGTGTTTTCTGTATTTTTGCCTACTTACACATGTCAGAATATCACAAATTTTAGCACAAATTAGATATAAACCTTTATTTCACTTCCATAAACAAGTTCAAAATGGTGTCAAGAAATAGGTTGACGCCTTTTTTGCCGAATCCTCAAAATGTTCGGAAAATTTGCTTTTGTCCATGTTTTAAAAGATTGTAGGCTTGATCCTTTTTATTGCATAACAGATAATATTGTTACAAATGTCGTGTTGATTACGAATGATGTAATGCAATAAACTCAATCTGTTTTATAAGTAGTGGTTGGTTATAAAATGGTGATGTTTCAAATCACGTAGGGTAAAAGCTCGTTTGATGCAACATGATCTCCGCATTTTGACATCGTTTTCATTGAAATCGGCCAAAATATGAGAGAGTGATGGTCAAAAAAACAGCTTTGAGAAGGTCGGGGGATCTGAAAATGTGAAATTTGATCATTGCTGGAATTATATACCATATTTTAGCAATGCTGAGGTGTACCGGGTGAGTCAAAAAAAGTGCAATGGTTAGATCGAAGCCATATTGTAAGAACAAAAGCAATTTCGAATAAATGATGATTATTTCTTAAAAGAGCATGCATTTACATTTCAAATGGTGAAAGAATGGTGAGGATTGATAAAGGCATTGCAAAGATATGCTTACTTCAATATCATGGTATGAAAACAGTTCTGTCCAAATGCGGCATTCCTCGTCAAACATGTAAGTACCAATATCTAATTGAATTTACTGCTTCAGTGATCTGAAGACTATCTCAGCCAGGTTTACTTACGTATCATCACCAAACCACATTGTTCCAGGTCTCCGCAGGTCATTACAACAACAACAGAATGGACCATTTCGCAGAGTGTGGTTTATGCAAGGTGGTGTTCCTGCTCACTGTGCCTTACAGGGCATCGAAATAAATTTTGCTGTCTGGGAGCATGTAGTAATTCTGAAATATTTTCTGCAAGAAATTAACTGTTTGAGCGGCTTGCCGTGATTGGGAGTGGTTTGCCGCGAAGCCCTAGCGGGTGGGGTCCAGGGGCCCACCTTAGGGCCCCAAGTGGGGTCCAGGGGGCTGAGCCCCCGGAAGCTCTTGGGTTTTAGCTATATTTGAGGACAAAAATCAGCATCATGAGAACCAATTTCTTTCAATTTTGTAGCATGTTGAAAAGGTTTACAAAAACACTTTAGCAATGTTATGTAGCATGTAGTTAAGCTGAGAACATAATCACTGTTACAGGAAGTCATGATGAAGAAACAACATAACTGATAGCTTTTTGAGTCAAAGGTCTTGCAAAATAACAACACATTTTATTAGAAAATAAACCAATACAACTTTTCTAAGTTTAAGTTAAGTATTTCATCCATTCTGGCAACAGATAAATTTGATTCTAATTCTTACCAACTCATTGAGTTCAACTTCAGCAGCGTGGAACAGAGACTAGGTTCAGGTTTGATCACACAATCAGCACGTTGGTTTTGCAAGTCTAGTAATAGCTCGACAAAAAATTGCACAACTGCACAATTGTTTGTTTAATAACAGTAAATAAGATACAAATTGTAGTTCATGAATTTAACTATTAAAGGGCTAAATTAACATGACCTTACTTTTTTACGCTAAAATTGATAACACCCATCATTTTATTATTCATGACATGAACATCAACTGTTCCGCTAGAAATTGCTCCACACGGGAGCAGGGGAGGCCAGACACAGCAATAATAAACTACTGGTATTGATATTGTTAAATATTGTTACACTATTAAGTAACCATGGAAACATTTCAACACATATTGATTTTGATGTGATTTTGTAGAAATCAGAAAATATTAATATTTTTTCCTAAAAATATTCCAATTTTTTTCTTCTTCTTTTTTTTTTTTTTTACTGCCTCATTTTTTTCTGCCAGTCGTGATTTTTTTCTGGGAGCGGCGCTCCCGTGCTCCCGTGGATTTCGAAGCCCTGGTGCCTTACCCGTACCCAACTGCCTACAAGAGTTGTTTGGCAATCATGTGGTAGGAATAGGACATCAAGTTGAATGGTCAGCCAGAATCCCCGATCTCTCCCCACTGGACGTTTATGAATGGGGTACAATTAATCAAAGAGTTTACAGAAAGGGCACTCCTGTCAATCTTCTTCAGGCGCACCAGAAAAGCAAGACGTGCTTAAACATGGAAACAAAAGCTCAAAGACATGTGAAGCTTCAAGGATGCCTTGTCGACGCACCACCTCGCATAAACCACACTCTGTGAAATGGTCCATTCTGTTGTTGTTGAAATAACCTGCGTAAAGAAACCTGACTGAGATAATATTCAGATAACTGAAGCAATAATTTCAATACGATATTGGTACTTACATGTTTGACGAGGAATGCCGCATTTGGACAGAACTGTTTTCATACCATAATATTGAAATAAGCATATCTTTGCAATGCCTTTATCAATCTCATAATCCTTTACCATTTGAAAGGTAAATTCATGATCTATTTAGAAATAAACATTATTTACTTGAACTCGCTTTTGTTCTTACAATATGGCTTCCATCTAATTATTGCACTTTTATTGACTCACCCGGTATACTTATTTGTTTGAGGTCAAAATCCATTTGTACAAGTGTGTAAAAACAACAACCATTTTAGGTCAAAGTAGGCTATGAGGGCGCTTTTGCCGATAAAAGGAACGTGGACTTTCTGATTGCGATAATTTGAACTGAAAACTGTACATAAACATTGCTTTTCATTCAACATGAGAAACAATTAAGTGCAGTATGACCGTGAATATCGGTAGGCTCTTCAACATGCATGCTGTTGGAAACCAGCACCGAAGATTATCTGTAAGGCTCTCTTTGCATCCCATTTATCAGGCAGATGTGAACATTAAAATGATGATTTTCAATATTTCCTCCGAATTAAAATCTTCCACGCATTCACACGAGATTCAAAAAGGTTTGCTAGTGCGAATTTTGAAAAGGGCTCGCTAGTCAAAATTCTAAAATTCTAAATAGTCTCAAATTTTGAAAAGGGCTCGCTAGTCAAAATTCTAAAATTCTAAATAGTCTCAAATTCAATAGTTTGAATTTGGACAGCAGTTCTAGTAGAAAAAAAAAGTGTATATTTCAATAATCTTCTTTTCAAAAATCGGACTAGCTACAATCCTCGCAAAAAGTCTTGGAACACCCGTGTTTATTTTAAGCGTAAGTGTACCCCCGCTTCCCCGTTCAATGTTGCGGCATTAGAAATCCGCGTGATTTTGGTGTCGCAACATTGAATGATGAGGAAGGGGGAAGGGAAAAGTAGCCTAATGTTAACAGCTTTTCAATGGACTTATTGATTTAGTTTTGCAGTTGTGTGCACTAAAGTGTTCCAAGAAAATATTGCGAAGATTGTAGCTCTTTTCTAATTCGGTCTATCGAGCCTTTTTATTTATTTCGGACAAGCGAGCGGTTTTATTTTTATGAATTTGGACTAGCGAACTGTTAAACTTTTGAACTAGCAAGCCATCTGATTAGAGATCTCTATTGTTGTTCAAGCGAGCCTATTCAAAGGTAATATTTTCCATATTGAATGACGTGTTCGGAACTTCGGATTAGCGAGCCGTCGGATTAGCGAGTTGTCGGACTGGAGAGGAGAATCCAAATAAAGACAACAGCATGAGAACAGGAACAGGAGCTTACAAACTTAATAACAGCTACAGTACACTGATTTTGAGCATCTTTGTCAAATACTTCCTAGTCTTTCTTGTTGAAATGATAGGGAATAATCATCGTTGAAACTTTATTCTAAAAGAGTAAAACAGCTCATGAGTAACGGAGATTATAGACATGATTTCAATGACCTTATCGAATGTATCCAAAGTATATCCATGACCACAATACCCTTATCTTTTAACATCAAAAAGGGAAATAAGGTGCTTGCAATCAGTGCGAAAGCAAACAGGGGAATTACCCCAGAGAGTACTAGTAACTTTTCCATATGTTTCACAAACAGCATACATGTTATTCCCATTCAGAGTTATTTGACATTTACAATCCAGTGTGCAACTTTACACTTCGACAAAAAACGTTTAAATCTAGTAGGGAAATTAAGTTTGTATTTACACTCAAAACAAAGCCTGTAGCAATGCGATATATTACTCTCCATTCCTTGCCTGTATAACATATTGTTTACTTAGTCTAATATAGCAGATAACTGCTTTACGCCAATGTTGATATTTTCCTTTAAATCCCATTAAGCTAGGTTTCCTTTTTTTAAAGAAGCAATATGCTGAACCAAGTATGTGCTTTCTGTTAAGATATATATAGCACCAAAAGATAGTAAAGATATACATCAGTGTGTTGAACAAATTAAAAAAAAATAACATCTTGCAAAAATGCTAAAACAGCAAGATTGTTCTACTTTATGTAGTTCAATGGTCAGTTGACTCGTATTTACGCGTTGCAGTACTGTGTATGTGTGTTTGTCTGAAGATTGCAAAAGCATGATTTATAGAGATCAATTAATTAGACAAATATATAGTTATATTCTTGTAACACATTTTAGAATTAAACATCTGGATTTTGTACTCAAAACTAACTAGTAGTCAAGCTACCCAAAATATCTTTGTAACTTCAAATTAAGATCACTTCAAAATAAAATGTGCATCAAGAATCATATACATATTTTAAAAGAAGATCACAGTTTATGTCATATAATTGTCTTTGAATATGAAAATGTTTTGAAACAACAACCATTTTAGGTCAGAGTAGGCTATGAGGGCGCTTTTCATCTTTTCATCAACCTCTGACTCAAATACTAATGATGGTATTCAAACAAGGTCCTTGTGTGCTTTAACAAGCAAGTGTCACATAACGTCTCAGGGATCTATCCTATAGCAATTGTGAATATGACCTTGAACATGTTGAAAGAACTTGAAAGAAAGAATTCGCCTAACATAAATATCATAACATATAACTATCTAAAGAAGTGGTTTTAATTTGAGAAAAGTGAACTTATAATTTACTATTTCGAAGATGTGTCAAAAATGTCATGGAACCGTTCCTATCATTGTACATGTATAATGCAAAATAATTATTGTCAAAATGAACATGTTTGCGTTTTGCCGTTATTCAATCAATCACCGGTGGCCATTTTCCAAACGTGGTACTCCTACATATTTAAAAGACTAAGTTTTTTTACGAGATCATTCTTTACGGGAATTCTTTATCGTATCTTATTAAGCAGATTACCATAGCTGTGTGTATGTTCGTATTCGCATGTTTGATAAATCATACCGTGATGAAAGTATGTATGAAATATAATGATTCAAACCAGCCACTTAATATCCTTATGGTTACCAAATAATTGAACATTGGTGTTTTAGATTTCTTTCAATATTTACAAAATACGGAGCCTAAACTTGGATCTGAAAGTTGAGCACAATACTTTCGAATAATATCAATTACATAATAAGTTGTCATGTCCGATACCCAAGGTTTAGACCTCAAAATGCATGGGTTTTAGGTCAAAATGTGCAATTTCTTCATTAAACATGGAATTTCTTCTTGTCAGTTTTGATGAAAAAACATAATTTTTTCGGGAAACGTTACTAGAAAAGCTAAAAAGTACAAGGAAAGCTTTTTCAATCAGTATGTACAGTATATCAAAATCTAGGACCGCGTATCTCTTTTTTTATTAAGGTCCTAAAATCAAATATATTCATTAGTTTCTATCAAAATTGATGCAGATAACTTGTCGGAAACGGCACATTTAACATGGTTTTCATTATATTTCGAAAAATTCGGCTTTATTTTTAAAAATAAAAAATGCGATCCTAGATCATTTTGGGCAGTTTCCAAAAAACGATATGATAAAATGGCAGTAACAATTTTTTTAGTTACTTTTCCCAAAAAATGTTCAAGCAAAATCACCGTATTTTGCATTTTTTCCCCAAATAATGGTCATTTTTGAACCAAACCAATAGAATAAACAGATTTCTTGTCAAATTTCCTTTCTAGAAATGTATACTTTTCTTCACTCTAACTTAATATTTTTAGACTTATAAGCCAAAAAAGAAAGTTAAAATATAAGCCTTAACAGGCCCCTTAAATGCTTTACAGGTAACGTGCCAATTCCAAGAGTATTTATTCATCAACACAAACACCTTGTTCACTAGTACTGATTGTTTGCAGCATTTCATGACTTTTCTGTGACTACATTAGATGATATTAAATCAGCATTATACCTCAGTTTCTTCCTGGAATACAAGCTTAGGAAATAAGGGACAGCCACTCAAACAGTACGATAACCCTAGAGAGTAACATTATATACGCCTTACAAACCAGCTTACTTCTTGTCGACAAATTGACATTCTCAATCTAATTTGCAACTTTAAATTATACAAATTCCAAACCACGTAGGAAATTGAAAACTAACTAGCGACTAGCTTCGGTAAAGTATTAAGTAGCATATTGTGTTCCAAGCTAAAAAATCTTTGAGGAATGCGTTTGATAGTCGTGTTGCTTAAATATTTGCATCACGGTTCATATAAACTTATACTTGCTACTGCAGACATGACACACATTCGAAAAAGCAAGCAATAATCCAATGTTATAAACCCGGGTTATAAACACGATGTTCTTGATTAAGTTCACACGATCAAATATAACATAGCAACTTCTTTAATGAACATGTTTGCACCTTTTTCTTATCAATAGTATGAACAAAAGCATTATCAATAATGAGCAATCTGCGAGCAAAACATACCAAACAACAAGATGTCGATGCGTTCATAATTCATTTAACAACATAAAACACTAACCCAAAATACGCCGAGGGAAATCCAAACCTTGTTTACACTATGAAGGCTTGGTAAAGTGTACTTATCTCTAATCGTTCGTAAGTATCAGCTGGCCTGCATATGCCAAATTTACTTAATGCTTGCATTACTCTATGCAAACAAACAAACCCGACATACTTTGAAGCAGACAAGCTAACATTTAAACAGATGGAAGTCTTATATACTGAGTAGATTCACATTAAAAGGCAGGCGTATGATCGAACCCCTAATATGGCGCCGATTTATTTTGGTGAAAAATAATTCAACAATATTTAAGAAATGGCATAAGAAAACTAAATACTGGAATGGTTTAATTGTAATCGTGAAATCAGATCTTGCATATATTTTTGGCAATTATGACTTAGACTGGATGGCGATTTTTGTAACACCCGTCACTAAATATGTGATGGCTCATCCCGAAATGGGGACTTTGCAAATGATATCAATTTTGATTTTATCATTTTATCTGTTATAGCATTTTTAAGCTTTAAAATGACACATTACTTGCTGATCAAGGTAATCACATTTTACAACAGAAAATCTCCTGGAAATTCGTATTATTTTCTTTATTTTTTGCTGCCTATTTTCACCAGTTTCTCCAAAAGTGTTCTGTCGCAAAGACGCCTTTTCTAGCAGACAGCAACGGGTTAAATACAAGAACTTCCTATCTGATTGGCAAACTTTATTGGGAGGGGTTCCACAAGGTACAATTTTGGCCCCAATTATTTTTTTCTCAGCATCATCAATAGTGATCAAGAGAGTGACAAAGAATCTGACATCCACGCGTGGCAATATTCGACGACCTAACACTGAGTAAAAGCAGGAGTCATGGCAATCCTGGTAAGATTCAAAAAAGCCTTGAATCCAACTAATTGTCAGGTCGTGCAGGTCTACTTCGGTAGGAAAACTCCTTCTAATGTGGATGTTGCGATCTCGAGTCACGATCTTGAAGTTGTTGAGAAAGTTAAACTACTTGGTGTGATTATTGATAACGATTTAAAGTGGGGTGGGCAGGTAGAATCGGGCAGTTCATGCTTAGAAAAGTGAAAGAAGCCGGTCTTGACAAACAAGATCTCCTATCTGTGTACAAAGGTTATTTACGCCCTTGTCTTGAATATGCTGCCAAACTTTGGAGTGCTGGTCTCACTCAACAGCAGGTGAACAACCTTGAGAAGATCCAGAAACGTGCGTGTCGCTGCATCCTGTCCTCTGAATATACCACCTACCATGAGGCATTGGATACACTCAACCTCCAGTCCTTTCTGGACCGTAGAATTCAAATCTGCAAAAAATTTGCAATCAAAGCTAGCAGCTCCCAGAGATTCTCAAGTTTGTTCCCCCGCACTGTGTCAAACTCACATATATGCAACTCGAAAAAAGCAAAATTCTAACCATACCGGTTTAGAACAGACCGCTTCAGGAATAGCTCCCTCCTATACCTAACTCGTATTCTCAATGAATCACCTTTCTAGAATGTTTGTTGCATTTAATTCCCTTTAAAATTACCTTAGGAAGTTTTATGTGTTTTTAGGTGACCTCTTATTTTTGTCAACTTGCAAATTACAAATGCAATTTTTTATTTTTATAACCAACTTTGTGCAATACTGAACCCTGCCAGTGCCCTCACCAATATTTTCCCCATGTGTATCCCCCCCCCCATTTTAATGTATATATATCTTTAAATGTATGATAATTGTGTTTTATAGATTCTTAATTATGTCGCAATTCAGTTTTTACTGCCATGGCATTTTAATAAAATATACCTGAAATATTACATCTTATGAATGTACCTTCATACTTAACTATATTCTTTTTTTTTGTCAAAAATGGTATGTTTAAAATACATTATTATTAGAGTACAGCAAATTTAAACTGAACTAAAATGTTATAATTGCTTTCAAAAATGCAAAGGTTTGCTATCAATTATACGGTATGTGTAAACCAGGAAGTAATTCCGAAGAATAACTGCATTTTTATACATTTCTATGAAAACATTGCCTTGTTACCTAACATTGCCTAGTTAGGTAATGTTGCAGACATCTCAATTGTATTCGGGACTGTCGATATTCATCTTTTTTGTATCAAACCCTTGTCTGACTTTTTTGTTTTTGTATATAACACATCTACCTGTCGGAAGCTCCATGTATCCTAAATTGTTGAACTAAAACGATACCAAGATCACCATAAAACTATTTCTGAATCAGAATAATCATAATTCATTGGGCATTCATTTTATTGGCAGTAGATTTCTGGCTGGAAAAAAACATGAAGATGCAAAATGATTGCAAATCAGACAGTATTATAAAGTGCTTATCTTAACAAAAGTGTTTAATATCATAACAATTTGACAGCACTAAGTCTGAGAAAAAAATGCTGTTCCTAATATTTTTTTAACTGTATGACGTCAATGATATTTGTTTTTTATGTATTTTAAATTGCCATGAAGGCTATTAATCAGCAATTAAAATATATTTGTTGACAAGGCGAGATAATACGTAGTTTTGATCAATTTAAGTTCAACAACTTCCTTTATCTAGAAAAAAATGTCAACATAATTCACTTTGCTTATCATATATATATAGATATAATACACATTTTATAAAGAGGAATTGAGAACAGTGAAAAAATCCTCCCAAGTGAACTATAATGTTAAAGTTCCATTGATCCTGGGGCTTGTGTTTTAGTTATCTGAGAAAGACATTTATATACGCAAATTGAATTGACAAAACCTATTAACAACTCAATATTTCAAGGAAAATTGTCTTTTAGCCAGTACAGAAATAAAAATTTAAAAGAAAAGATTGTCATAATTCTTAAGACAGAATATTTCTTAAATTTTAACTTACTCTGACTATGATAAACTTATTTCGTAGAAAGAAAAACAGAGGTGTGTTAAATATGAAATATGTAAGATGCAATACTTAAAAGAATATATCAATTTGAAACGATCAATCGGCATTGGATAAAATCTCAGAATTAACTCTATACATTGTATAATAATACTATCTACACGTTTAAGAAACAAATAAAGGACATAACGAATCAGTTGAAATAGGACAATCAAAAAACAAACATCCTAGAAAACATGAAATGGACCCATTATTCATCCGTGTTTATCAACTACAAAACCTAAATATTTAGAGGGAAAACACTACAGGGTATCGTGTAATAAACTTATAGTCCTAAAGTATCGTTGCAAATGCAAGATAAACTTGATTATCTATATTATTCTATTCAAACAAATAAACCCAACATACGTTGAAGTAGACTAGCTAACAACACAGATGGAATACTTAAACTGAGTAGTTTCACATTAAAAGGCAGGTATATGATTTGGATTCTGATTTGAGCCAACATTTCGAAACATTTCAAGTGCGACAGTCAATCAGACAGTAAGGTAGCCCTTGAGAGTTACATTATATACGCCTTATATACCAGCATACATGTCGTCGACAAATTGACATTCACAATTCAATTTTGCAACTTCAAAATTAAACAAATTTTAAACCAGCAGGGAAATTAAATACAGCGTCAGTAATCTACTTAGTAGCACTCTTTTAACATTTTCTACAAAGCTTGACATTTTTAAAAGAATTACATGTTCAATTCGCATTGGTTTAATATTCGCATCATGTTTTATTTTACACCATGCAAATTGTTACAGATCTGACACAATATAAAATAATCATTATATTTATAGCACTGGTCTTCCGGTGCATGTTTTGGTTCTAATGAGCATGATGAGCTAACTAATTCAAGCCGAACATCGTTTTGGTGTTTATGTTGCAACTGAAAACTAAATATCTTATAGAGGCCCTGCATGTGACGTAGAATACCGTGAATATGGCGGATAGCTCAAATGCATTAAATAAATGTGTGACCAATACCAAACACTTCATACTGTCCCATCAATAAAAATGCACCATTATCAGTAGGTTTATTATAGTATTTTGTAGAATGGACTGCGGTACGTCATATAAGGGAAAGGTCATCAGTACAAATCCTTTGTTTGGTATCAATCTATAAAAGCATGCAAGGCCTCTATAATCAAAATCACGTCAAGACTGCTTATTGTAAAACTTTAGAACCTTATTAGAGCTTTGATGTCTTAGAAACTACGCACCTGACTTGCTTTTTGTCAATTATAATAAAAGCATGCTGCTTTGGAGACCATTATGTCAGCTATTTTATATTTAAACATGCATGTGGCATCATGTGAAACGTATTTATTACGATAAAGCAGCTCCAGTCTACATTTTCTCTTTGATATTTAATGATTTATAAGATGCCTTATTAATGAAAATATGTTGTTCTTTATGGCCATTTTGAATAAATTATGTAATATGTTCCAAACCTATCCTTAAATAATCCGTTCATGCACATGGTAAAAACATGTGTTATTATTGTTCCTTCTATATAGGTGAAACTAACTTAGTATGATGCCTGCAAAGCATGTTTATATACAAAACCCCTTCCAACAATGAATGCAGAAGTGTCTTAACTGATTTATCGATTGTCACCATGAGTGTTGCGATTGTAAATGTAACTGTCATGATGTTTTAATGCTGCAAACTGAACTTTATTTTTCATATCATCACTACTTATCTTTAAAAACAACATTGAGAATTCCCCTGAGTTAGAAAAGGCTTTTTATTCATTTTCTTTGTTGTAAGCCTTGAAGCGTCTCTGGCATTGGTACTTAGACTAATGCACGCATCTTGATTTTTCATCTTAAATTTGTTTTTCTTTAGTAAGTACATAATATTTGAACTTGGATATCTACAGTTATATGGATGTGGTTGTTATGGATGATTTAATCACTATATTTACTAGTACATTAATTTTCTCAAATTAAGATCATACTATCTCATAGTCATACTATGATTCAAGTATGTTCCGATAATTACCTCAAAAACTTCGCTCGTGCCTTATATTCGAAACTAACAAATCGGGATTTCTACTTTAATATTGGACTTGTTTTCACTTGATGTTTTGACAGAATGTTTATTGAAAAGCACAATATCTACAAAACTTTTAAAGTGTTTTCATATTAAAGTATGCATTTTCATATCAATATATGAACAACGTCGAAAGTAGTCAGTTGAGCATCAAGTTGGGTATAAAGTATATGCAACAGTTTGGTTGAAACTGATACGTAAAGATGCGTACTTGATGAATCTGAATTATGCTAAAATCCACGATTGAACAATTTTGTTATTAACGTCATAGCTCTTTTTCACATAGACCGTTTGTTTTGACAAATATGACTTTTTTGTGTTAACATATAATATGTTTGTTTAAATTACCTGCTTTTGGTTTGTATATATATTTTGAATTATATAGAACAACATGTATCATAACCAGTAGCTATGTGAAAAGGCGGGGGGCGACTTCTGACGTCAATAACAAAAATTGTTCAAGTTTGATTTTTGGCATCATTCGGATACATTTAAGTACTTGCCCTAAGGTACCAATTTCAGTCGAAAAATGCATATATACAAGAATTCGAGCGATTACTGTGTTTGGCACTCTATTGAGAGAACCTCGATAATCAGTTCCCGGAAGATTGGAATGAGACAAGTAACGCATGAACTACATACTTGATTGAATGCATTGCACTTTATGAAATGAATCCAATTCAGTGGTCGATAAGTACCCCTCCCCCGATTTTTGGACACCGCAGTATAATTTCCGTCGATTTGGTCTATATCAACTTTGACGTAGCTCTGAGGAGCTTGACTTTAATTATGAAATACATATTGGTTCGAGAAATACCAGGTTTAGGCCCATAAATACTAGGTTTACATTGAATGACATTTTTTATTAAATTTAATATGATAACAGTTGGTCCTCAGACAATTCTTTAAAGCAGCTGTTCTATACAGAGTTCTATACTCCCCTAGTTCTACCCTCTCGGAGTATTTGATACAAAATCCTAGGGTAGATTCCAGCATTTAGAAGAGCCGGCTATTAATCAGTGCTGAGTAATGGTATAGAAATGGTAGTATTATAAAAAGCCTTTTCAACTCTAAACCAGAGCTAACTTGACGATCATATTGTTATTTCGATCAAATATATCTGACTATTATTCAATTTGCGATAGTGGAAATCAAGATTTTGATAAAAGTATTTTTCTTAAATAATGCAAGTCAATATTAACGCGCATAGGTCTCGTACAAATTGGACCGATAGTAAACACCAGCTAATGTCGGTAATGGATTAGTCGCCGTATTAGTTAAAAACTACTTATGGAAAGAAAATACTTCAATTTGTAATGCTTAGAACCATTTGAGTTGATAGCTTGATTACAATTTTTTTTTTCTTTATTAGTTTGATTAGCTAGATATGTCATGTTTTTTACTTAGCTTTAGACAGTAAAGGCATTTAGGTGTGAATTATACATTTAGTTATCTTATTTAGCTTTAAGGTTTGTTGCATTATATATAGAATAGAACTGTTCCATTGTTTTTCGATTATGACAATTTTGGCTCGAACCTGAAACCTCTGAATTATGGGTACAGTGGTTTCAGTGCTCGGCCACGCTTACATCTAATTATGGTGGTTTTTTTCTAATTTACGGATAAGACGGATTTTGACAATATCTTACAACAAATTCGTGAGTGAGTTATGGTGATAAAATACTACAAAAAAAAAATTACATGTAAAATTGCATAGAAATATTTGGCAGTGTTATAGTAACTGTTTGTATTTTTAAGAGTAGAGTGCACTGTGACACAATGTTTGATGAAAATATGAAACCTTTATTTAAAGCTTCCTCTTAATTACCCAAACCGAACTGGACAAACTTAATAGTTCATGTTAACCAAATTCTGCAAAACAACATGATCTATCTGGTCGTTTTGTATTTCATTCTTACAAGATTGAATCGTATCGAATAGCGCTACATTTGGCAAAAATCGACGAATATGATACTTTAATGGGAATAATTGAAGGACTGACGACCTTGAAGTGTTTAAAATGATAAAGTTAATGTGTATTGCTTTATCGTCAATCATCTATAATTTCCCTCTGTGAATAATATCTGACCATTTGATATAGTGTATAAAATAACAAGCTGAATGTACCTCAAAAATAAGATATTTCGATGACACAAGAATTTGACAACTTCAGATGACTACAAAAGGCATGATAACGTCACAAAACTGAGTGTTACAGGGGCCAACGAAATCTGAAATAACTTTTGTCGTCACAAAACAGGGTTTATCAACTGATAAACTGGGTTTATCGAGAAAAAGTTTTTCAAGTGATAAACCCAGTTTATCGCTAAACTGGGTTTATCACTTGAAAAACTGGGTTTTTCAAAAGTGATAAACCCAGTTTATCGCTAAACTGGGTTTATCACTTGAAAAACTGGGTTTTTCAAAAGTGATAAACCCAGTTTATCGATAAACTCAGTTTATCGGTTGATAAACCTAGTTTTTCTAGATAAACCCAGTTTTTCAAGTGATAAACCCAGTTTATCGCTAAACTGGGTTTATCACTTTTGAAAAACTTAGTTTTTCAAGTGATAAACCCAGTTTATCGATAAACTGGGTTTATCAGTCGAAAACATACAATAGAGGTCATTGAAGCAAACTCAAAAATTATACTGCCTGACTTCCAGGCTTCCTTTGTCAATTAGTGCTATTTTTAGAATATCAGCCTTGGTACTAGGTGTAACATGATTATTTCCATATCGATATGACCAAATTACCCATACCATGAACGGGACACAATTTAAAGAGTTTAGTAAAAACCGTTCGGAGAAATGACACGTCGGAACAACGGCCTGTCCCCGATATTTACCCGGGAATGATACATTCAGAAACTCATAATGCTTATTTTCAAACATGGATATTTTGTACACCCTTTTTGTATTGGAAACAGAGCCAAGTTTGTATTAAAGAGGTTTAAATTAAATTACTTGATGTTCGTCAATCTAATTTATAAAGGGTATACCTCCATACATGCTGTCCTACCAGCTTAAGTTGTGTACTCAATAC
>JXSR01S039535.1:81601-95727 GCA_000969725.1 Ophiothrix spiculata | reverse complement strand
AAAAAAACTCCTAAATCTCCCTGGCTTACTAAAGGCATGCTTAAAAGCGTCAATCATAAAAATAAGCTGTATAAGCAATATCTTGCAAAACCAACTGAGGCTAACTCGACAAAGTTTAAATCATACAGAAACAAATTAAATATTTTGATAAGAAAATCAAAACGTAAGTATTATTTCAACAAATTTCAAAACTCAAAAGATAATATAAAGAAAACATGGAAATCCATAAATGAAATAATAGGGAGAAACAAGTCAGAAAATCAACAAAAATCCTTCAAGACTGATGACAATATGACTGTCACTGATCCTATGCAAATCGCCAACTCGTTCAATAATTTCTTTGTTGATATTGGACCAAAACTTGCAAAAAGCATTCAACATTCCGGCAAAGACTTCTCTAAATATCTTTCTGATCCCTCTCAAAGAAATTGTTTCTTCAAACCAATCATCGAGGAAGAAATAATCAAAATAATTAATAGGTTTAATCAAAATAAAAGTCCCAACTTACTGTGGACGCTTTCCAAAAACTAATGAGAAAACGACGATTACCTATTTTCTTCTTTTTCTGTTGATTATCGTTAAGCACATGTATATGTTAGTATGGCCCTTTGTCCTTTGGCCATTTGTATGTGTGAGCGTCTGTCTGATTTTTGTGTAAGAGCATTACTCCGGGTCCCATGCGTTGATTTCGACCAGAACCTCACAGGATATTGCTCTAACGCCCTGGAATATTTCAAAAAGTGGTCCAGTGGTTATCAACTAAATGTTAAAAGTTCATATAAAGTTAAATTCCTGAAATGTTAAGAAAACTCGATCAGAGGTCATCCGAGATCATTTGGACTCGAAATTTACAAATGTCAATTTTCCCGGCAAATTTAATCAGACGGTTACTCTGACGAAGTCTCGCAATGATGTGGGACAAAATATAAATGCTTAGGGTACAAAACATGGTTTTAAAATATTATTGATTATTTTCTATAAAAGGGTCTAATCTTCCTGATTTACCGTTTTCGTGATAATCGCTACTAACTGGTTAAACTTTTCACAAAAAGTATTAATAACGAGTAAAGACAAAGATGCTAGAATTTTATAATTTTTACATGTTGTTAGTTTTTGATATAAAAAGACGGGAATTCCCTTAAGGGGTTTTCTCAGAGATGCAGTTGCTTAAGACTGCGGGATAATGATTTTTTCGTAAATAGTAAAAAATTCTAAAACTTGTTTGCACCTTTTTGCGTAAGCAAATTTCAATGCACTCTGACCGCAAACTTTACTAACGCGTTTGGTTAATCACGCGCCACATCATTGCGTAATATATGTTTCCCGCCGCGGCAAAAGGATGCAGTTGTCGGCTCGTACATGTTGCTTATTGTAGCATATCTGATGTATACAACTAGTAAACATATGATATGCTACAATGAGCTACATGTAGGAGATGACAACTGCATCCTTTTGCCGCGGCGAGACACATATATGCGGGAAATTATGCAGACGAAGATGTGCCATCAAAGTAATAAAATTTAATTGAAAAATGTATGTTTTTGTCATTGTTCTTAAAAACTAACACGGTGGCCCTATTTTTTTTTTCAGTATTTTAAAGTACGCAAAACATGCTTTAACATATGTAAACATTATACATTCAATGGAGCATCTATTATTTTACAAGCATATAATGTTCGACTTTTTTTAGCTTTCCCTACACTTTGTGTGGTAAATCGGGTGATTTTTTTGTAAAATATGTTCTTTTTGAAATGCCTGTATCTCAAAACCGAGCACGGTGATCTATATTTTTCTATTTTAGATTCGTTTTCGGCACAAATAAATCTACCAAATACTAAATTTTTAACAAAATCAACGGATATTTTGCATCTCTGACAAAACCCCTTAAAGAGTGATCCTCTTTTTAAACCTCATGCTTGCAAAAGAAATTTTGAAAAACAAAACAAAAAACTTGTATGAATCTACAGACGGTACTTTTACCCAAACAAGATTCAATAGTTTTTTTAAGGCAATGGGGAATTTGATATGCCGTTCTCTAATCATTATCCAATCATTGTCATACCAAACTAGAAACTTTAGGCAAGCTAGGCGTTGAACTCTACTCTAAGTTATCGGAATTGAAGAGTATCTTTCTATGCCATGAAGCAAATTAGGTATATCAGGTTACATGAATTATTTGGATGTTGAACGCTTAGTGATGACTATAACAATCACATTAATATAATGGTGCTTAAACAATTCTGTTATTGCCTTTATTGTTACAATCTTACAAACCATTGACGGGTTTATTGTGATTTTAAAATTTATGTATTGCAGTTTAATTTAAGTTACAAGTGCTGTTGATTTCTATGTACTTATGAAATTGTATAATTATTGGGAGAACGCAACAGAAAACAACTTGTTTTATACAAATGTTTCAATCCAAACGTCCTACAAATATTCCAATAAGAAATTGCTTTAATGCCATAAAGAATAAGATTTTTGTATATGTGTGTGTTATATTTTTGTCTCTTCTTATCTTACAGTAGATTTTGTAATAAATCGAACGTAAATTGACAAAGCAACAAGGAAAATGCTGAGTAAAATGATTAATTTTATTTTTTATTATTATTTTTAACAAACACTTTTCTTTCATATATTAACACAATATATGTAAATCAAATCACCTACTAAAATAATATTTACGCCTTTTTTCAAATAAACATGATTTAATATTACAATGTATGTCCCTGGTGATTATATTGACAGAGTCATAGGATTATTGCTTTTTGGCTTGTTGCTATTGTCTTGATTTTGACCTAATGGTAGAATAGCTAATGTACTTTTGTTTTCTAAATTAAAGTACTTCTACCGTTTAACGCCCCATTAGTGCCAAAATTAATTTAAACTGTAATATTATTCTGCATAATATTATTTATCTTACACAAATGAAGGTTGAAACTTCTGCATTGCAAATTACTAACCTCGTTTGGAGGCCTTTTGTGATGAAGAAGTTTCAACCTTAATTTGTGTATTTTATCACCATCACGTATGAGCCTATTTCCTTATATTATTTATCTTATTTCTTGGCAAAATATTTTATACACTTTAATTTAAAAAATCCTTTTGAGTGAAAATGTATAGGCTTAAGGGTGTTTGTTTTTGATCAACTTCCTCGTTTCAGCGTGTGCTATCTAAGAGAGATGAGGTATGACATTGGTAAATTAATATTGTGATTTTAAAAAGGTTTTAAGAAGCTATTTTAAGAGAAAATGTAAATGTCAATAAACAAAGTGACCTTAAATGGTGGCAATCTTGTCATAACTCATTATATACAAATGTGTTCATATAAAGTGGACTGTCTTTTTTGATGTTTTTTGAGTGACAAGTAAGGACATTCACCGATCCTACTGGTTTGTAACCTGAGTGATAATTGTCATGCAAAACATAGGAAATCACAATAATCATTATGTTATGTGTGTAGCTATTCGTACCCAATACGCGACAAAACGCATAAATTGCATTGAATATAACCAAATGAAACGAACGAGATTAGTAAAGCCGTGAAATCATTATTATTATTATAAATATTTATTTACCATAAAGCGACACTTGTTGTAATAAATGTACAATGTCTTTTCTTTTTCATTCAGAAACAACTTATTTGCGCTGACTTGAAGATGGTCGTAAGAAGGCAATTCGCTATCAAATCTTTTTTTGAACTTTTTGGACTTGAAAAATAAAAGAAATGTATAGGTTTTTGGTTATCACAAACTACCCCTCCTTGAGTTACAGGGTAGTATCATATTTCACTTGCCTTGGATTTTCAAGGCAGGATTTGTTGTAAGTTGATGGACCTCACGCTTCGCGTTCGCTTGCGAGGTCCATCTGGATTGACTACTCATGAGTAACAGAGAGTATAGCCATGATTTTAATGGCCTTATCGAATGTATCCAAAGTATATCCATGATTACAATGCCCTTATCTTTTAACATCAAAAAGGGAAATAAGGTGCTTGCAATCAGTGCGAAACCAAACTGGGGAATTACCCCAGAGAGTACTAGTAACTTTTCCATATGTTTCACAAACAGCATACATGTTATTCTCATTCATAGCAATCCAGTGCAAAAATTTACACTTCGACAAAATAACGTTTAAATCTTGCAGTGAAATTAAGTTTGTATTTACACTCAAAACAAAGCATGTAGCAATGCGATATATTACTCTCCATTCCCTGCCTGTATAACATACTGCTTACTTAGCAGATAACAGCATTACGTCAATGTTGATATTTTCCTTTAAGTCATATTAAGCTATGTTTACTGCTTTTTAAAGAAGCAATTTGCAGAACCAAGTATGTGCTTTCTGTTAAGATATATTTAGCACCTAAAGATAGTAAAGATAATACATCAGTGTATTGAACACATTAAGAAACATTTGCATCTTGTAAAAATGCTAAAACAGCAATATTGTTCTACTTTCTGTAGTTCAACGGTCAGTTGACACATATTTACAACAAATTTACGTATTTATGTTGCGTTGCAGTTACTGTGTATGTGTGTTTGTCTTTTACATTATTCAATCTGAGGGATTGGGTGGTAAAAAGTTAATTTTTCTTCTTTTCTGTCATAAATAAAAACGACTTCAAGCTGTAGATTGCTTTTTATTTGACTGAAATCCGACATTCCATTCAAAAGTTATGACCTGTCAAACATTTGCTAATTACGACAATTTTTGTCCCAAAATCGCTTTCTCATAGAAAATACATGTATTTAATTTCTTATGTTTTTCATTGTTTTTACCAAACAATGTTACCAATTTTTGGACGTTGTTCAAAATTATTAAAACCAATGGTGAGCCATCCACATTGAATTGATGTTGTTATCTAAATTATGCTTAATATTCCTCACTAAGACTAATTTTTTGGACATGTAAATTATGATATTCAGTGGTTTTTAACTGAAAAATTGACAAATTTTCCTAAAACGCATTTTTCTCGCATTTCATTTTTTACGAATTGGCGATCTTTAAAAAAATGTACTGAAAAAAGTACACCACCTAGAGAGCTGAAACTTTGCAGAAATAAGCTTAATACAAAGAATACAAAATAATTTGTACTTTTCTATTTATGGCCAGATTCCCCAAAATTCAGGTGGGGCAGATTATATTTTTATTACATTTTTGTACACTACACCCCCTCTAGAGCTGAGATGGTTGCCAAAGTAGACCAATAGATAGATTTTTTTAAGAGCTTTCATTTGACACCTGAACCAACATTGTACGATGTTCCATTGCAGAGTTACATTTTTTTTAAAGTTTGTGTGATTTGCGTTAATTAAATATGCAAATTAGGTAATTAATATGCACAAAATTTGTAATCGGCATTATTTTTCAATATTTCTTGGTATACCCATTACTTACCCAAAGTATTAAGTTTCTCTCATATTTATTTTAAAAAAACTTTCAATCCCTCCCCTTCTACCTTAAGCAGATTTCCATAGCTTTGTGACAGTTCGTATTCGAAAGTTTAAATATCATAACATATTTTCTAACTACCTAAAGAAGTGGATTAAATTGGGAAAAATGAACTTATAATTTAACTTGTAATCATTGTCACTATTTCGAAGACGTATCAAAAATGTCATGGAACCGTTCCTATCATCTCTCATATCAACCTTTATTCAACCTGTATAACGCAAAATGTTTATGTACTACTGTATGTTATCACACGAGGAGACCGCGGGTCTCCGATTTTGACAACTTACTTATACAATGCTAAAGTTTGATAACCAATTTTTTTGTCTACTTATCAAACTTCTGTGATGTAATCTTGAAATCACCGGTGGCCATTTTCCCAACGTGGTACTCCTACATATTTAAAAGACTCAGTTTTGGGGAATTCTTTATTGAATTTTTAAAGCAGATTTCCATAGCTGTGTGACGTACAGTTCTTATTCGCAAGTTTGATAAATCATGCCATGATGAAAGTCTGTATGAAATATAATGAATTAAACCAGCCACTCAATATCTTTATGGTTAAATGCTTTGCAGGTAACGTACCAATTCCAATAGTATTTATTCAACACAAACACCCTTTTTCACTAGTTATGATTGTTTGCAACATTTCATGACCTTTTATGTGACTACATTAGATGATATTAAATCAGCATTATACCTCAGTGTCTTCCTGGAATACAAGCTAAGGAAATAAGGGACAGCCACTCAAACAGTACGATAACCCTAGAGAGTAACATTATATACGCCTTACAAACCAGCTTACTTCTTGTCGACAAATTGACATTCTCAATCTAATTTGCAACTTTAAATTATACAAATTCCAAACCACGTAGGAAAATGAAAACCAACTAGCGACTAGATTCGGTAATGTATTAAGTAGCATATTGTGTTCAAAGCTTAAAATCTTTGAGGAATGCGTTTAAAAGTCGCGTTGCTTAAATATTTGCATCACGGTTCATATAAACTTATACTTGCTACTGCAGACATGACACACATTCGACAAAGCAAGCAATAGTCCAATGTTATAATCCCGGGTTATAAACACAATTTTATTGATCAAGTTCACACAATAAAATATAACAGAGCAACTTATTTAATTAACTTGTTTGGACATTTTTCTTATCAATAGTATGACAAAAGCATTATCAATAATGAGCAATCTGCGAGCAAAACATACCAAACAACAAAATGTCGATGCGTTCATAATTCATTTAACAACATAAAACACTAACCCAAAATACGCCGAGGGAAATCCAAACCTTGTTTACACTATGAAGGCTTGGCAAAGTGTACTTATCTCTAATCGTTCGTAAGTATCAGCTGGCCTGCATATGCCAAATTTACTTAATGCTCCGCATTACTCTATGCAAACAAACAAACCAGACATACTTTGAAGCAGACAAGCTAACATTTAAACAGATGGAAGACTTATGCTGAGTAGGTTCACATTAAAAGGCATGCGTATGATCGAACCCCTAATATTGCGCCGATATATTTTGGTAAAACGTAATTCAGATTTTACTACCATGGCATTTTAATAAAATATACCTGAAATTTAACATCTTATGAATGCACCTTCATACTTAACTATATACTTTTATTTTGTCAAAAATGGTATGTTTAAAATGCATTATAATTAGAGTACAGCAAATAATATAAGTTTAAAAATCAATTAAATTGAACTAAAATGTTATAATTGCTGTCAAAAATGCAAATGTTTGCTATCAATTATACGGTACGTGTAAACCAGGGAGTAAATTACGAAAAATAACTGCGTTTTTATACATTTCTATGAAAACATTGCCTAGTTACCTAACATTGCCTAGTTAGGTAATGTTGCAGACACCTTAATTGTATTCGGGACTGTTGATATTCATCTTTTTTGTTTCAAACCCTCGTCTGACTAGGTTGTTTTTGTATATAACGCATCTACCTGTTGGAACCCCATGTATCCTAAATTGTTGAACCAAAACGATACCAAGATCACCAAAAAACTATTTCTAAATCATAATTCATTAGGCATTTTATTGTCAGTAGATTTCTGGCTGGAAAAACATGAAGATGCAAAATGATCGCAAATCAGACAATCATTATATATACATATTGTGAAGTGCTTATCTTAACAAAAGTGTTTAATATCACAACAATTTGACAGCTTTGAAGACTGAGAAAAACATGTTGTTCCTAATATTTCTAAAAACTGTATGACGTCAATGCTATTTGTTTTTCTATGTATTTTAAATTGCAATGAAGGCTATTAAAATCAGCAATTAAAATATATTTGATGATGAGGCGAGATAATTCGTAGTTTCGGTCAATTTGAATTTAACAACTTCCTATGTCTAAGACTATAATTAGAAAAAATTTAAACATAATTCTCTTTGCTAATCATATAAAAATATAACGCACATTTTATAAAGAGGAATGGAGAATAGTGAAAAAAAATATTCCCATAATCTATAATGTTAAAGTTCCATAATTTGATCCTATTGCTTGTGTTTTAGTTATCTGAGAAAGACATTTATATAGGCAAGTTGTATTGACATAAAACCATAAAACTCAATATTTCAAGGAAAATTGTCTTTCAGCCAGTACAGAAATAATAGTTAGAAAAATATCATTTTGAAAAGATCAATTGCCATTGGATAAAATCGCAGAATTAACCCTATACATTGTATATTAATAATATATGCACGTTTAAGGAACAAATAAAGGACATAACGAATAAGTTGAAATAGGACAATCAAAAAACAAACATCCTAGAAAACATAAAATGGACCCATTATTCATCCATATCAACTACAAAACCTAAATATTTAGAGGGAAAACACTATAGAGTCTCTGGTATCGTGTAATAAACTTCAATTATAGTCCTAAAGTATCGTTGCAAATGCAAGATAAACTTGATTATCTATATTATTCTATTCAAACAAATAAACCCAACATACGTTGAAGTAGACTAGCTAACAACACAGAGATGGAATACTTAAACTGAGTAGTTTCACATTAAAAGGCAGGTATATGAATTGGATTCTAATTGGAGCCAAGATTTTGAAACATTTCAAGTGCGACAGTCAATCAGACAGTATGGTGGCCCTTGAGAGTTACATTATATACGCCTTATATACCAGCATGTATGTCGTCGACAAATTGACATTCACAATTCAATTTGCAACTTAAAATTAAACAAATTTTAAACCAGCAGGGAAATTAAATACAGCGTCAGTGATCTACTTAGTAGCACTCTTATAATATTTTCTACAAAGCTTGACATTTTTAAAAGAATTACATGTTCACTTCACATTGGTATAATATTTGCATCATGTTTTATGTTACATATCTGACACGGTATAGAATAATCATTATATTTAAAGCACTGGTCTTCCGGTGCATGTTTTGATACTAATGAGCCAACTAATTCAAGCCTAACATCGTTTTGATGTTTATGTTGCAACTAAAAACTAAATACCTTATAATTAAAATAACGTCAAGACTGCTTGCTTTGGAGACCATTATGTCAGCTATTTCATGTGACATCATGTAACTTTAAGTCAAATGTATTTACTACGGTAAAGCAGCTCTAGTCTGCATTCTGTCATGACAATCCAATCTTTGATATTTAAGGATTTATACGATATCTTATTAATAAAAAAATATGTTGCTTTTTGTGGCCAATTTGAATAAATTATCCACACCCACCCTTAATTAATCTGTTCATACACATGGTAAAAATATATGTTATTAATGTTCCTTCTATATAAGTGAAACTAACTTAGTTTGATACCTGCAAAGCATATGTTTATATATATGTGTACCGCCGCGGCAAAAGGGTCCAGTTGTCGGCTCGTACATGTTGCTCCTAATTTAATGTTGGTATTTGTATACGTCAGATATATGCTACAATGAGCAACATGTAGGAGTCGACAACTGGACCCTTTTGCCGCGGCGGTACACATGTATATAAAAAAAAACTTCCAACAATGAATGCAGAAGTGTCTTTAACTGATTTAACGATTGTCACCATGAGTGTTGCGATTGTAAATGTGACTGCCTTGATGTTTTAATGCGGCAAACTGAACTTTATTTTTCATATCATCACTACTTATCTTTAAAAACAACATTGAGAATTCCCGTGAGTTAGAAAAGGCTTTTTATTCTTTGTTGTAAGCCTTGAAGCGTCTCTGGCGTTAGTACTTAGACTAATGCACGCATCTTGATTTTTCATCTTAAATTTGTTTTTCTTTAGTAGGTACATATGTATTTGAACTTGGATATATACATTTATGGGGATGTGGTTGTTATGGATGATTTAATCATTATATTTACTAGTATATTAATTTTGTCAACAAATACTACTTCATACTATGATTCAAGTATGTTCTGATAATTACTTCAAAAACTTCGCTCGTGCTTGACATTCAACAATCGAAGCTAACAAGCAGGATTTCCTCTTTAATATTGGACTTATTTCATTTGATGTTTTGACAGATGTTTATTGAAAAGGACAATATTTAAAAAGCTTTTAAAGTGTTTCCATCTTAAAGTATGCATTTTCATATCAATATATGAACAACGTCGAAAGTAGTCAGTTGAGCATCAAGTTGGGTATAAAGTATATGCAACATTTTGGCTGAAACTAATAGGTAAAGATGCGTACTTGAAGAATCTGATGATGCCAAAATCCACGGTTGAGCAATTTTGTTATTAACGCCGAAAGCCAAGCTCTCTTTTTCACATAGACCTTTTGTTTTTGACAAATATGATTTTTTTTTTGTGAGTTAACATATCATTTTGTTGTTTAAATGACCAGCTTTATTTTTGTATATATATATTTTGAATTATTTGTTTGCAATGCACATTTTATTAGCTTTAAATAGATGCCAGACATATATGTTTATACTTAGAATAATGTGTATCATAATCAGTAGATATGTGAAAAAAAAAGGGGGGGGGGGGCTTCTGACATCAATAACAAAAATTGCTCAAGTTTTATTTTTGGCATTATTCGGATACATTTAAATACTTCCCCTAAGCTACCAGTTTCAGCCCAAAAAAATGCATATATACAAGAATTCGTCGAGCGATTACTGTGTTTGGCCCTATATTGAGAGAACCTCAATAATCATTTCCCAGGATATTGGAATGAGACAAGTAATGCATGAACTACATACATGATATGATGCATTGCACTTAATAAAATGTATCCAATTCAGTGATCGATAGGTACCCCTCCCCCGATTTTTCGGACACCGCAGTAATGGTTCCGTTGATTTTGGAATATATCTAACTTGACGATTATATTGTAATTTTGATCAATTCTATCTGACTATTATTCGATTTGTGATAGTGGAAATCAAGATTTTGATAAAAGTATTTTTCTTAGATAATGCAAGTCAATATTAACGCGCATAGGCCTCGTACAAATTGGACCGAAAGTAAACACCAGCTAATGTCGGTAATGGATTAGTCGCCGTATAAGTCAAAAACTACTTATGGAAAGAAAATACTTCAAACTGTAATGCTTAAAACCATTTGTGTTGAAAGCTTGATTACAAATACTTTTTTCTTCTTAGTTTGTTTAGCTAGGTATATCATGTTTTTACTTAGCTTTAGACAGTAAAGGCATTTTGGTGTGAATATCAAAACAAAAGCATCATGTTTATGGGTAGAGAACTTTGCAAACTTACAAATTAAATTTCTTGACTTCTTTAAAACATTTAGTTAACTTATTTAGCTTTAAGTTTTGTTGCATTATATATAGAATAGAACTGTTCCATTGTTTTTCGGTTATGAAAATTTTGGTTCGAACCTGAAACCTCTGAATTATGGGTACAGTGCTTTTATATCTTACAACAAATTCGTGAGCTAAGGTGGTAAAATACTAAGAAATAACCAATTTTACATGTATAATTGCATAGAAACATTCATGCATTATGCGGTGTTGCAGTAACTGTTTGTATTTTTAAGGGTAGGTGCACTGTGACACAATGTTCGATGACAATATAAAACATTTATTTAAAGCGTCTACCTAATTACGCAAACCTAGCTGGGCAAACTTTTTAGTTCATGTTAATCGAATAACCTGACCATTTCCGCAAAACAACATGGTCGATCAGGTCGTTTTATATTTCATTCTTACAAGATTGACTCGTATTGAATAGTACTACATTTGACAAAAATCGACGAATATGATACTTTAATGGGAATAATTGAAGGACTGACGACCTTGAAGTGTTTTAAATAATAAAGTTAATGTGTATTGCTTTATCGTGAATCATCTATAATTTCCCTCTGTGAAGAATCTCTGATCATATGATATAGTGTATAAAATAACAAGCTGAATGTACCTCAAAAATAAGCTATTTCGATGACATAAGAATTTGACATTATTATGTCTCACGACTTAGGTGTGATGCTTTGGTGGCCTTCTACTAACACCAATAGGTGTTCGGTGCCAAATGAGGTTACTGATCTGAAAGTATCACTTGGCCTGAGATTTTCCTATATGATGAGTTGATGGTGTCGCCCCTTGTCTTTAATTTAATTGGCATATCACCCTTAATCGAATTTCTCAAAAGGGTCACTTGGAGTCACTTACAAAGGATCTTTGAGTATTCTTTGTCTGAACATAGATACTAATGATGTGAAACCTGTTTAGATTTTTGATATTTTGATAGTCTTTGAAAATGTTCCGAGAAAGACTATTTTAAATAGTGACAATTGACATTTTATATATAAATTTTTTTCTCACCGAATGCTTTGTTTCACTCACCAAATTTCAAAGATCTTGCTCTCACCCAATGACCCTTTCTTGTTTGATCTACAAGCCAATAATTTAGGTTATTTTTCTCCCACCGATTGCAAAATATCTGCCTGTTACCAATACCAAATGTTTATTTCTTGGACGTTTTGGTTTTACCAAAAGCCCCAGTCTGTCAGAGCATGAGTCTTGCACCCGTATCCATTTGATATCTGACGGCCAACCCCAGGGTTCAGTTTTTCCTATGTTGGGAACTTCGACTTCGCTTAAAGAGATTTCGATAACTACTTTATTAACAAAAATTACCATTTCATTATTAAATTTTCAATTTAGATAGTAGAAAGACTAGAGTTCATTTTATATTTTGTTTTCTTAGAGTTTGTTTGCAGCTACGTATTTCTATGTTTTGTTTTAAACCACTTTTAGATTATATTTTCCTTCAACAATCAGGAATTAAGTTACAGTAAGCTAAGTAAAGTTACGCTATTTAAAAGACGTGGCATAACGGAACATGTGACAGCATTGCCAATATGCGTGGCCTACATGATGTTAAATTAGCCATATACTTTGCTTTGTCACTGTTACATGGCATGATAAGAGTAAAATCCCAAGTGTCTCTCAATAAATTTACAGTTGCATTCACGAGTTGTTGGACATTCCCAATGGAACGTACATACACATGTTCGTTGCTTTTAATCCGTTAGAAAGCTTAGAGAAGGTGTCTCGTTTGGATTTAATCAAATTTTATTGAAAATGTCAGTTTTTGTCATTTTTCTTGAAAACTAACACGGTAACGCTATTTTTTATTTCAGCATTTCAAAGTACGCAAAAATTGTTTTAACATATGTAAAAATTAAAAACATCAATGGAGCATTTACTTTTTTACAAGCACATAATGATCGACTTTTTCGAGTGTTCCCTTTACTTTGTGTGGTAAATCGGGTTATTTTCGTTGGAAAATATGTATTTTTGGAAGGAGCTCGGTAACCTATATTTTTTATTTTAGATTCGTTATATACTAAATTTTAAGAAAGTCATTGGCTATTTTGCATCTCTGACAAAACCCCTTAAAAGAATGATCCCCTTGGTCAACCGCATGCTTGCAAAAAAAATTCAGTTTGCACTGAAAAAGACATTTTGAAAAACAAAACAAAAAACTCGTATGAATCTACAGACGGTACTTTTACCCAAACAAGATTCAATAGTTCTTTAAGGCAATGGGGAATTTGATATGCCGTTCTCTAATCATTATCAAATCATTGTCGTGCCAAACTAGAAACTTTAGGCAAGCTAGGCGTTGAACTCTAAATTATCAGATTGAAGAGTATCTTTCTATGCCATGAAGCAAATTAGGTATATCCGGTTACATGAATTATTTGGTTGTTGAACGCTTAGCGATGACCATAACAATCACATTAATATAATGCTGCTTAATCAATTCTGTTATTGCCTTTATTGTTACAATCTAACCAACCATTGACGGTTTTATTGTGATTTAGAAAATTATGTATTACAGTTTAATTTAAGTTACAAGTGCTGTTGATTTCTATGTACTTATGAAATTGTATAAGTATTGGTAGAACGACACAGAAAACAACTTGTTTTATGACAAATGTTTCAACCAAAACGTCCTACAAATATGTCAATAAGAAATTGCTTTAATAATATAAAGAATAAGATTTTTGTATTTGTGTGTGTTATTTTTGTTTTCTTCTTATCTTTAAATAGATCTCGTAATAAATCAAACGTAAATTGACAAAGCAACAAGAGAAATGTCGAATAAAATGATTAATTTTATTATTATTTTTAACAAACACTTTTCTTTCATATATTAAAACAATATATGTAAATCAAATCACCTACTAAAATA
>JXSR01S039535.1:35220-58650 GCA_000969725.1 Ophiothrix spiculata | reverse complement strand
TGTATACAAATACCATACATTAGATATGCTACAAGGAGCAACATGTACGAGCCGACAACTGGACCCTTTTGCCGCGGCGGTACACATATATATAAACATTAATATCCAAAATATTGTAATCATTGTGAAAAAATTTCCTGAAACACAACTACATCTGGGTCTTTTTTAGAGAGAGAGAAACCCGTGATTGATATTTTATTTGCATTTATTCTGGTGCTGAGGTCCTTTGGATGAATTTATTTGAATAAGTTGCTGCTGATTTTAAGGGACTCCGGGAAATTTACATACTATGACTTAATCCTCACTTGTATAATTGATGCAGCAATTGTTTTTCAGACTAAACACCACGCTAGCCTCAAGTGACAAGTGTCGATAAATATGTGAAGCAAATGGTCATAATTTGAATAACCAGAAAATACTATCAGTAATTAGATATCATCTGTTTGTTCATGCAATACTATGAAATAATAATGGTTACTAAAATAAAAAAAGAGTTGTACTTTTTTGTATCACATGGAGGATTTCGAGCTTACATGTATATATGTGAATTATGTGGAACATAAACATCCTTTACAGCTACTATCCCTAACCTCTTACCTATCCCGTTTCGTTCGATTATAAAACCTAAAGAGACTCATGACGTAAGATCAAGGGAAATTATAAGAGGTTTTAAATTAGTTATGCAGATTATAATTTCGTCTTTTTCTATAAAGGCCATCAAAGTAGTCAACCTTTGGTATAATATAGGATCTATTATAAATGGTTGCGTAACAAAAAGGCTAACACTTCTACACGTAGGAAATAACAATTTTGCAACTCATCAATATACCAGATTTTTCCCAAATTTAGTGTTTTATATAGTAAATGGTCTGGGACACGAACTAACCAATCAATATTCCCAAAAAGGCGAAAATGTATATACTTTAATATCATGTAAGAATATCTCAGTGGCTGATCAACTCATCGTAGTAAGTAGGTCGGTCACTGCACTGATGATCACTTAGTTTGCGATACATTTGTTTTCTCTTGAAGACATTGGCTATTGGATATTTTACTCGCTCATAAAGATGTGTCATTAACTAATCAACTCTTGTCATTGCCCGTGTAGTACTAGATTGTAATGTGCAAATCTCCTGAAATTGAATTTATTCATCTTATGTCTTGCATAATTGTCTGAGATACAGCACAACGAGATAGAATTCTCTAATAAATATAGTAGTAAAAGATTAACACATTTTAGATTTAGAGGGTCTTCTGAGTAAAATGAAACACACAATACTCAGAATACTCGTTGCTCAGATTCAAAATTCTAAATATATATAGCCTTCTGATTAACGGGTTGTACCCCAAAACCGGGTTTATGAGGATCTTGATTACTGTGTCAGAATTGACGCTTATCTTTATAAAGGATTATCAGGGTCTCTTGAAATTTAGTTATTTAAACAGATAGAATGGGTAAGTGTGCCTGAATCCACACGTGTTTAATTGAAAAGCAGCAACTGTGTGTAGACTTAACTTAAGGGGGGGTCTACCTTACTTTTGACCAACCAATTCGCTAGATCAGAAAAATGAGATATTAGCACAAGGAAAAACTACAGAATCTCTTCTTTATAATGCTTTTCATTTGAGGTCAAACGAACATTCGGTTCCGAAGTTATGGCAATTTTAAGAACGGAAGTCACAAATTTCTTGACGCTTTTCCTATACATTTGTATACAGAAGACGCTCACCGTGTAATTTTGTGGATTTTCATGAAAATTAAATTTTGATAAAATAATAACATTTTCCCATAAAATCAATCAATTATTTTATTAAGATAATGCATTAAGAATCATATGCAACTAAAATTTCGGAGCTTGTCATTTTCTTATGTATTTCTTTATTTTATCTCACTCGGCTATATTTAAACATGCTATTTTTAAAAAATCCATAACTCCGCTATATTACATCCGATTTTGACCAAAATGGGCTCAAAATGTGTGTTAATTTATTATCTTTCATAGTATAATAGTTACTTATAGCCTGAGTATCTTATTTATTATTTTTTAAACATTTTATTTTTGCCAATGTTTAAAGGCCTATATCTCGAAAGTCGAAAAATCGCAAACATGCGATACGAAAACAAGCGTAACTCAAAAACAAAATATGGCAGGCTCATGATTTTTTGCATGAATAATGAGAACTAATAGGGCTAGAAAACCATGTTTTCCGATTTTTGATTTTCATTTTCAAATTTGAATTACGGTGCAAAATTACCTGATTGGTCGACTCCTGGTTACCATGGCAACCAAATAAAAAATCCGGAAACATGGTTTTCTCCGTATTGTCCTCATACACCCTTCACCCAAGTTTGGTGTACATGCGACATTGCGTTCTTTAGTTCCGTTCGTTCTCGTGTTTAGCCAATCAGAGGCCTTACGGCGTTACCATGGCAACCAGTTCAAAATAATATATATTTTTTGAAAGGGCTCGACCCAAGCTTCAAGTTGATATATGACACTACCGGTTAAGTCATTGGTAACATTGTGAAAATCAGGTTACAAAGTTGGTCAAAAGTAAGGTAGACCCCCCCCCCCCCCTTAACACTACGCTAGCCTCAAGTCACAGTTAAAGGAGCAAATGGCTTTCATTTAAATAAGTGGCAAATAGTTTATATCTCCTGTAGAATGGTTCTAGAGGAAGTGTGACACACTTATAGCAAGCCAAATGTACAATAAGTCGATAAACAATGTTTATCTCAGATAAACAGTGTTTTTCAACATAAAAACAGTGTTTTTCAAGTGAAAAACATTGTTTTTCCCGATAAACATTGTTTTTCACCTGATAAACACTGTTTTTCGAGAAAAACATTGTTTTTCGATAAACACTGTTTTTCGAAAAACAGTGTTTATCGATAAACATTGTTTTTTGACTGATAAACATTGTTTTTCGCGATAAATATTGTTTTTTGACTGAAAAACAATGTTTTTCATTTGATAAACAGTGTTTTTCAGTCGATAAACAATGTTTTTCAACTGATAAACATTGTTTTTCGAAAAACACTGTTTATTGAAAAACATTGTTTATCGATGATAAACATTGTTTATCAAGGGAAAAACATTGTTTATCGAAACAGTGTTTATCGAAAACAGTGTTTATCAAGCGAAGTGGGTATTTTTTGATAAACAGTGTTTATCGAGTTGATAAACATTGTTTTTCTGAAAAACAATGTTTATCAGTTGAAAAACATTGTTTATCGATAAACATTGTTTTTCTGTAGAAAAACTATATTTATCAACTTGAAAAACAATGTTTTTCGATTGAAAAACACAGTTTATCGAAAAACATTGTTTTTCAAGTGAAAAACATAGTTTATCGGGAAAAACAATGTTTTTCACTTGATAAACAATGTTTTTCTGTTGAAAACACTGTTTATCTGTGATAAACAATTTTTATCGACTTATTGTACATTTGGCTTGCCATAACTTCGATTTGCATTTTTTTTTCTCTTCCTCACTTGAATTTTAAAGTTGAAGTGGATACTTTTAAATACATTCTACGATGTTTTTCCTTTTGACCAAATAATATATACATCAAAATAGCATCAAATACATCATATGATATGCATAAACATTCCAAATTAAACAAAAATTACCAATACAATATATCTCTGTGATACAATATATCTCTGAAATCAAAATATTATGTTTTCCTACATTGATATTTTGCGTGAAGCCATGATACGCATTTAATGATAATTGGCTTCCTACACATTGATTACTCGTTTTTTTTTTAATATCTTTACAGTAAGAGCCTTTTTTTGAAGCTACTTGCATTTTAATTTCAATTTTCAATATGTGTCTTGCATATTTTGCTTAAGATTCAAGTCGCTTGGTCCTCTTTACTGACGCGATTGTAAGATTGAAGTCAAAATTACCTTATTGCCCATTCAGATTAAAGATTTATAAGAGTTTATACTTTACACATAGTACACTAAATATTTATCTCGCTATACCAAAATAACATTTAGCAGTTTAGAGAAACGAGACGTGACCAGATATGCATATGCATATAATATGCAAATGTAGTCTGCTTGTGATGTCAAAAACCAAGCCATTCCTAGACTAGTCAAATCATTTAATCTGTTAATGTTAATTACTGTACTCTCTGCGCCCTAATTTCAGCGCATTTTCGGATCATCATATCTTTTGGTGCCGCGGCAAGAGGATGCAGGTGTCGGTTGACATGTTGCTCAATGTAGCATATCTGATGTATACAAATAGCACATCAGATATGCTACAATGAGCTATATACATGAAGGAGACGCCAAAGCATGCTTTCCACTTTTTTGGTATCGCTAGCGTTCATTAACTCCCGTGCACTGCCTGTGAGCATTCGATTAGACAGCAAAGAAAGAGTACTTTGATCACATTTTAGAAAGATGTTTTCATGGCGATTTATAACTTCAAATTGTCATTTCCTGTTTCATTAACTATTACATTACATTAAATATATAGTCATATCCCATTTGTAACAAGCTCAAGACAATATTTATAATATCCGAGTCCAAAGATGCAATATCGCTACTCCATCTCCCTAGTATACAATCAACTACTCATGAGGGTGATAGTAAAAACTAATGCCATAAGTGATCTTGAGACTTTTCTCAAGAAAAATAGTGTATAGTCTCAATAAATTGTGTTTACTATTGCAAGAAGGAAAACTTCAATATTTGTTTTATATACCGGTTCTTGTTTGAGCAGGTAGTTGTAAAATATTGACCAGCTTATATCATTCAATCCAAATTTTAATAATATTTGTATATTGTTCAAATGGTTAAAGGAAGAGTTGACAATACTTTGCATCGCAAAATCAATGTATTTTATTTTAAATGTTTCTTTTAACGTTAAAGTTACACATGTTCATATTAATACGTTCATCACAACGTCAAAACAGTTAATCTATTAATGTCGCTTACTGAATTCTTCACATATTTTTACAGCAATACTTTTGATTGAAGAGTATTTTTATTCTGGTCTGACAAATATTTGTCTTGCATAAGTTGCCTGAAACCCAAATCTCTTGGTTCCCATTTATATAGACGCAGGTGTTATGGTGATGCTTAAATAAACATTTGGCTGAATCAGTTTTGATGTGATGAAGATTTCAAAGAGTTCGTAGAAGTAAATAAGTGCACTAAATATTTATGCATTGGTATTTTTCATACTCATAAGTAAACGTATTCCATTTGAATGTTTTATGATTTACAAACTGTTTGACCTATTTAAAAGAAGAGATGTCATATAACTTACAGTATCAGGCATTTTATAAAGTGTATCATACACATTGTTACACCTGGTGGGCAGTGAGTTAATACTTTACTTATTACTTATTTAATTGCCACTAGTAACAGCTGAGTAGATTGGTAATACGACCACAGATGCAAAAGTACAATAGTATGATGCATAATAAATACTAATACATAATTATATTTGAGATAAAATATAAAGAACATCAACGGTATCATTTCTTCCTTGACTTTGACCACAATACAGTATAGCTAAATATCTTTTCCGTATTTCACTTTCTTCTTTTTTCAGATAGGAATCAGTTAATGAAACAAATTAGAACAATATTTAAAAAAGCAAAACCTCCGATGTCCTGTAAGGTACTGAAACCTTTTCAATATGTGATGACTCATCCCGAAAAGGGGGACTTTGCGACAAAACACATTTCAAGAAACAGGTGAAAATAGGCAGCAAAAAATAAAGAAAATAATAAGAATTTCCAGCAGATTTTCTGTTATAAAATTTAATTGCCTTGATCAATTTCAACAAGTAAGGTGTCATTTTAAAGCTTAGAAAATGCTGCAACAGAAGAAATGATAAAATCAAAATTGATATCCTCTGCAAAGTCCGCCCTTTCGGGGTGAGCCATCACATATGATACCTTAAATTTGGTATAAATATCATGTGTTTTATTCTCTGATATTATCAGAGTTGACGTATATATAAATTGCAAAACTTATACATGTAATTCTGTGCAAGTGCTTTTACATGTAAGACTAAAAAGGTGATGCTACTGGCGTGGCCCTAAGTAACATATTGCAAATTTTTAACAAAGGTTCATATCCTTCTTGCGTATCTTGCAAATATCTTGCGTAATTTTCTGAAATCTAGTGCTAGTGATGGGCTATTCTGTTAGTATTTTCCAACTAAATACTGAAAGGTCACTGACATATCCTAATATCCAGTTTGATCTTTTTTACTCCTCGATAGTACTGTAGCCTAGAGGCTTCCGGATTAATTCAGTAATCTCCAGTGCACTGTGTTTAGTTGTGCAAGACTTATAGATCATCTTTGTTAAGAATTATAAAGATCTCTGATGATTTAGTTATTTAAACAGATAAAATGGGTAAGTGTGCCTGAATCACCTGAGTATACTTGAAAGCAGCAACAGTATGTAGACTTTACTTAACACTACGCTATTTTCAAGTGGCAGGTGTAGATGAATTATCATAAGTACTTGACCATCAGTTGAATAAGAGGGAGAATAGTTACCTTTCGAATGGTTATAAGGGGGACGCGAAAAACCAACGCAGTTTCTCTTTTTCACTTGAATCTTTAAAAAGTCGGTATTTTCACTTATAAAATGTCGGTAATGTAAAATACATTCTTTGATAATATTACATACCAATATGAAATCTAGCTACAAAATATATAAAATTTTACATAGTTTCTTTTCAAGTATAATTTAACAAATATATGTCAATGTCCATACAGTTAATTTATCATAATTAAACACAAAACTTACACAATGCTTTTCCTCTTGACAAAATGCCATAAACATGAAAAAGAGATGTATAATGTTCCGCGAATGATTTATACCGGATTTCAAAAAATTAGATACAATGTACACTCAACATGTTTCTTGATAAGAGTTGGCATTACATATATATTGGTGGACATGTCTTTTACATCTTCCATATGTTTCGTCAAAATTGTACGCTTCGTTGGTTTGTTTGACATTGAAAAATTGTATTTAATTAAATGTAAAACATCGACAACCAATGTGTAAAAGAATTCTTAGTCCCCCTGGAATCGAAGTCCGCCCTACATAGCAATAACGAAATAAAGCGTGAAGCTAATGGTGCGTGAGAGTTGTTAGCCTATACTGTACTGTAGAATCCGGACAATAAGAACGGGAGACTACTATTCCTACCAATCATTCGTGGACACTCATATCTTTTGCATAAAGCCACTGTAGCGACTTGATGGCAATGTGGCTTACGAATTACACTCAGCAATATTATATATTTTTACAGCAATTGCCTCAATGAATGTACATTTTGAGGTTTGTTCAATATTTGCTTAAGCTTTGGATATGCTACCTGTGATCAAATTATTGACGCAGATGTTAGATTGAAATTAACGACTGCAGTGGAATAAATTGTCAAGTGCCATATTACTCAGGCTAGTACTAAGGTAAAGGACTTGAAAATCAAATCAAAATTTGCTGACGGTAGCGACTTTGGCTAATCGAAGTAAAACATGAATGAATTAATATTGTTGCCTGTTGTGTGCGTATAAGCAAATTATTTACACGAAAGATATCCCGAATATATATAAGAGATATCCCAGATATACAAACATTTTGCCAATGTCGCTTGCTGATATCGAGTGGCTATTGTATACTAAAACATACACAGAGCCTTTACAAGATCGGGCATCGCGGATCGGTGTCAGAGTCCTGTCATCACAAAATCACGCCATTTGGTGCATATCTTTTTGTGTAATTCATGGTTCAAGTTGACACTTTTTTTCAATCGATAAACAATGTATAGGAGTGTATGAGGGGGATGATCTTGCATAAGTTGTCTAAAACAAAAAATCTCTTGGTTCCCATTATGTTCCCAGGTGATATGGTGATGCTAAAATAAACATTTTGCTGAATCAGTTTTGATGTGATGGAGATTTTAAAGAGTTTGTAGAAGTAAATTAGTGCACTAAATATTTATGCATTGGTATTTTTCATCCTCATAAGTAAACGTATATCATTTGAATGCTTTATGATTTACAAACTGTTTGACCTATTTAATAGAATAGATGTTATATAACTTACAGTATAAGGCATTTTATAAGGTGTATCATACACATTGTTACACCTGGTGGGCAGCGAGTTTATACTGGAATTACTTATTTAATTGCCACTAGTAACAGCTGAGTAGATTGGTAATGCGACCACAGGTGCAAAAGTAGAATAGTATGATGCACAATAAATACTAGTTCAGCATTATATTTGAGATAAAATATAAACAACATCAACGGTATCATTTTCTTCCTTGACTTTGACCACAATACAGTATTGCTACATATTTTTTCAGTATTTCACTTTCTTATTTTCAGATAGGAATCAGTTAATGAAACAAATGAACAATATTTATAAAAAAACTCCGATATCCTACCTTTTCAATATGATACCTTAAGTTTTGTATAAATATCGTGTGTTATATTCTCTAATATTATCAGAGTTGACGTATAAACTGCAAAACCTATACATGTAATTCTGTGCATGTGCTTTACATGTAAGACGTGAAAGGTGATGCTACTAAGGTGGCCCTAAATAACATATTAAACATTTCAACAAAGCTTCATATCCTTCTCATATCTTGCGTAATTTTCTGAAATCTAGTGCAAGTGCTGGAACTAAATACTGAAAGGTCACTGACATATCCTAATATCCAATTTGGTTTTTTTTACTCTTCGATATTACTGTAGCCTGGAGGCTTTATAAAGGATCTGGATTAATTCAGTAATCTTCAGTGCACTGTGCTTAGTTGTGCAAGAATTATAGATCATCCTTGTTAAGATTTATTAGGGTCTCTGATGATTTAGTTATTTAAACAGGTAAAATGGATAAGTGTGCTTGATTCACTTGAAAGCAGCAACAGTATGTAGACTCTACTTAACATTACGCTATTATCAAGTGGCAGGTGTAGATGAATTATCATAATTACTTGACCATCAGTTGAATAAGAGGGGGAATAGTTACCTTTCGAATGGTTATAAGGGGGACGCGAAAAACCAATGTAGTTTCTCTTTTTCACTTGAATCTTTAAAAGTCGGTAATTTCAATTATAAAATGTCGATAATGTAAAATACATTCTTTGATGATATTACATACCAATATGAATTCTAGCTACAAAATATATATAATTTTACATTTCTTTTGAAGTATCATTTAACAAATATATGTCAATGTCCATACACATTAAACAAGGAGTCTGTGAAGCCATTTGGGAGAGAGTGGAAAAGCCTTCTACATCTTCCATATGTTTCGTCAAAATTGTACGCTTCGTTGGTTTGTGTGACATTGACAAATTGTATTTAATTTAACGTAAAACATCGACAACCAAGGTGTAAAAGAATTCTTAGTCCCCCTGGAATCGAAGTCTGCCCTACATAGCAATAACAAAATAAAGCGTGAAGATGATGGTGCGTGAGAGTTGTTAGACTATACTTTAGTGTAGAATCCGGACAATTAGAACGGGAGAATACTTTTCGTATCCCACCTGTACAAATCATTCGTGACACTACTTATTTTATGCATTCAAATAAATCATTTGAAAGGCAATGACTATTTTATTTATAATCAAATATCACGAAAACACACTTTTAAATCGATGGAAATAGCAACATTAAGACAAACTTTAAATATAAAAATTATATTTTCGTACATCGTTATTTGCATATTTTTACAGCAATTGCCTCAATGAATTTACATATTGGGGTTTGTTCAATATTTGCTTAAGCTTTGGATATGCTACCTGTTATCCAATTATTGACGCAGATGTTAGATTGAAATTAACGACTGCAGTGTAATAAATTGTCAAGTGCCATATTACTCAGGCTAGTGCTAAGGTAAAGGACTTGAAAATCAAATTAAGATTTGCTGACGGTAGCGACTTTGGCTAATCGTAGTAAAAACACATGAATGAAATAATATTGTCGCCTGTTGTATGCGTATAAGCAAATTATTTACACGAAAGATATCCCGAATATATACAGGGTGGTTCAAAAACCTCAAAACCCAAGTTCAAAGTCTTTTTTACTTAGTAATTGTACCTCTATCAACTTCAGGTGCTAAAGGCATCACGTGGGATAGGTTTTAAACCATTCCTGCATTTTTGTTAAAGTTTTGATCATTGGTTTTTAAGATATAGTCCTTTATTAGAATATTACTTCAAAATGGTTTGTCCACGATAGCTCCTCTCTCCTTCTGACTTAACACTTCAATGGATTACAAAACTTTGATGTTTAATCAATTTTAAGTTCTCTAATATGCACGTATTGCACTGCATGATGTGTTACGGGTGTTCCCTGCTTAAATTGAAGGCGTTTTCAATGCATTTTCCTAGCTGATCTTTCAAAGACCTTCAATGCAATCTCGTCACTTTACAGCACCCAAGGGCCTGAAATCTCTCTGACAACAATTGAGTGAATAAATCTAACCACTCTGTTGGAAATAATTACCAAAGAAGTCAAAACGATCAAAAACAAACAAACAAACAATCAAAATTACGCGAGCTGGAGTTCAGAGGCCACTTATATGACCCAGTAATCTGAACTGCACCATTACGTTGCTGAAACTGGGGTTCCACCATCTGAAGCTATGTTCAGGTACATCATTCAATTCAAAATTGATGATCAATCACTTTCATAAGATAAACATGCGTAATTTAACCTGCAGTACAACACGTGTGGAACCAAATATGATGCAGATCAGGGGTAACAAATTGAAGACAAAAACAAAGAAAACCCTTCGTGGACAAGCCACTTTGAAGGACGGTTTACATAAAGAGCTGTATCTTAAGACCTAATGACGAAAATTGCATAAAACTTTCAGGGATGATTTAAAAGAAATTGACTGCAATTACTTTGTAAATTGAAGTTGATTGAGGTAAAATAACTGTATGAAAAGTGACCGTGAACTTGGGTTCTAAGTTTTTTGAACCACCCTGTATAAGAGATATCAAAGATTTATAAAAAAAAGTCTTTGCCAATGTCGCTTGCTGGTATCGAGTGGCTATTGTATCCTAAAACTTACACATAGCCTTTACAAGATCGGGCATCGCAGATCGGTGTCAGAGTCCTGTCATCACAAAATAAACAAGAATAGTCTTTTAAAAAGACAAACATCGCTTAGTAGATGTCTGTTACAAAAAGTACAGTACATAATAAGTTTGTAACTTCAATACGTCCACATGCAGCGACCACAATATTTTTTTAATTATATTTAGCATTGGTTTTCAAATTCGGACTATAGCGCATTGATTTTCAAATTTGACAGTGTATGTCATTTTCAGACTAGCGCAGTGTATTTTCATTTAAAAAATCGGACTAGTGCAGTGTCGGACTAGCGCAATGGTTTTCTTTTTCGGACTAGCGCACCTCTAAGGTATAGGAAAAATGTGTAGTCGGACTAGCGCTAGCGCAGTGCCGGACTAGCGCATTGTCGGACTAGCGGGTGCACACGGGAGTAGGGTGAATCCGGGGTGAATAAATCAACATAGCACAGCCGCTAGCGTTAAGCCAGTATAGTACAGAAATAATGACAGCTTCTGTGATAATAATTGTACTTACTCCCGTAATCTTAGTAGGGCCTTTTACAATATTTTAGTGATTTTTACTGGATTAATGACATGAAAGAGGAATGCATGTGAGAAACTTTCTGATATTGAAGCAAATTCACAACTATTATTTTAATTGATACCATCCAAAAAGACGAAAAAAATTTTCGCTGTGTTTTGCAATGCCCAGCAAAATATATTATGACGGGAATTCCTGTACACAGCGCGCCTAGAACTATTCGCACTGCTGGCAGATATTATAAAAACACGTGGAAAAAGTGTATAGCGTGTATACTTTGAAATGGAAAATCCGAAATAATTCATTCCACCTTGAAAGTAAAAAATATACCATTTTGATTATAAATATCTACCGGTTGTAGTGATTTTTTTCCTGAGTCCTGTGTCATCCAGGGATTGCAAAATTATTGAGAGATCTCCGACCGGGGTGGTGGTCTCAGTGTTTTGATCGACTGCTGTGAAGTACAAGAGGTGGTTTTCAAAAAGTGTCCTTCATAAATGGAATAATGGTTCTATCTCCTTTAAAATAGTAATGTTGTTTACTTTTTGCCTAAAAGTGAGTGAATCACAGTCGGAAAATGCATTTTTGTACAACGCGATTTACCGCAGAACGGGGCTTAATTTGAGTGAACGGTGACCCTGGTCCATTTTTCACATGTGGAGCTGCTCATTTATGAAAACATACGAACATTCAATCAACTTTAATATACTTATTTTATGATTGAAAACTAAAAAGAACCCTATCAATACTAAAAGAAACTCCATTTTTTTTAAATAGTTACAATTTTAATTTTTTTAAACATACCTGATGTGGGGCCCAAGTCCTTTACTTTGGCCAAACTGAGTTAGACACGGGAAGGTACTGCCAACAACATGGTCTATCTTATGTGCAAAAGATGAGCCTAATCCCGACTCAAAATATTATTTTCAGCATGTTTAACTATGATTATCATTATGAAAGGTAGGGACTTGGGCCTTTCTTCCTCTTCCTATTTAAGGGACTTTGGCCTTTCTTCCACACATTTATCTTGGAAGTATGTGGTGCAATGACTGCTGAAATGTTTATGAAACGTATGTTTGAAAGAAGGGCCCAAATCCAGCTCACAAAACTACCCCCCGGCCTGCGTTCACTGTAAAAATGGTGTCTTGGGTGTCTTGATAAGATATGTCTTGGAAAAAGACATGTCTTAAACAATATGAATAAAATAAAATAGAAGCAATAAAATGCATTTTAAGACATCAAAAGCATGTCTTTCAGCAAGTCATGTCTCCCCACTGGTGACAACAGACATGTCTTACAGAACTGGAGTGTCTTGCGTGTAGACGTGATTTGTGTATTAGTGTCTTACATAGAGACATTACCTTTGAACATGTCTTGCAAAAAGACACGACATCTATAAATAGACACGTCTGAAAATTGTGACAAAAACGTGTCTATTGCCAAGACACCATTTTTACAGTGTTGCCATGGAAACCCTTATGTTCACGGAACATGCACTTTTACATGTATATACACATATACAAGCTACCTTAAAGTGCAATAGAACATGGCTTGAAAGCCAAAAATACTATGAAGTTTTTTTAATTTTTTTAATAGACTTGGGCTTTCTCAAAAACTTTTTTAATAGACTTGGGTCCCTCTTTTAATCAGGTATTCTATTGAACCTGACAATCGAGAGAGTCTAAACTTCTAAAGTGAACCCGGGGGGCTACTTCAATTGACCAGTGGATATCATGCGCGACCACAGGGTTTCAAAAAGCACCCTAAACAAATATTTTCCCTGTTTGAAAAATGTGCCCCTTAACAAGTAATATATGTGTGAAACCGAACCCGTAACAATTATTCGGTGCAAAACCTAGTCCTTACCACGTATTGAGTGTGAAAGTATACCAGTATTTACAATAGCTTGATGCCGTAAGTATATAAATAAAGTGTTCATGTAACAGCAGAAACAACTTTCAAGTGAATCATTGAACCAAGTTTTAATAGGCCCTCATATTAAAGGTATTGTTCTTGTTTATGTTAAGATCATTGGAGCGTTGTCTTGTTTGATTCTTAATAGTTAATTATCAGGTCGGTGTCAAAGCAAAATTGCATAGATAATCAAGGTCATAAACACCCCTGGTCATAAACGGAAAAATTGTTTATAGTCCTACACATGTGCACGATAAACTACGGAATATTTATGCGCTTATATATGTTTCTTGGCTGACGTAAGATTTTAAAATCTAGTATTTTTGTATACAAATATGATTTCAGAAAAGTATTTTCTTCGTCCACAATAAGGCATGCATTACTCAAATCAATAGAAAATTTGGAACTATTTGTTAGAGAGCAAATTATACATTTACAAATAGCTGGTGAATAAGAGTCTAATTAGCATAAATAGTTCGTCCGGAAATGGTAAAATTGCACAAAGGACAAGGTGAATTGACCCGTGAATTGAGGTCAATGTATTAGAGACAACTAGTCTCATTGGACGACTTTATATTTATAAATTTTAGTTATAACAACAATTTGCTCTAAATGTCAACTTTGAATTTTATATTCTTATTATTTGTTATTTATCGTGAAAACCAGTGTTTCTTAAGATTAAATACCGTCAGGCTATGCTTTGTTTAACCGATTTAAAGACATTAAATGTTAAAGCAAAACTGCTTCTGAAGGGAGCTTTCCGCGATCACAATTGCAAACAAAGTCACAGTTGATAACGTCTCATTGACATGTGTATTCTAGTTATGAGTCAATCTATTGTTCGTCAACGGTTGTGTTAACTAGAATGTAAAGTCCAAATTTGTATTCAATTACGTAGCAAGCAGGAATTGTGTAATGACTATGGGATTTAGAACATTTCGGTTTTAAACATCTGCGATGAAAAAAAACGTTCAGATACTTGATGTATGAACGTGAGTGAGGCGCATGATTCATTCTAATTATTCAATAGGGAATAGAAATGGATGTCATTCACATTAACAGGCCTGCACATTAACCAAAACATAATAATTTAAAGTCTAGCATGCTGTCTGAATTGGACATATAAGCAGAATAGCAATCACCTGATATAAACCTGAATGGTTGATTTACTTCTATCATGAGCAATCACTTTAATGATTAAGTCGTGATGTTCATGACACTAAATATTCATTTGTGAATATTTATTGTCTTGGCTGTTCAACTTTAGGATTCTTTGATATATAATACTTTCTACAGTGTATTTGCTGTCTCTAATATTAGATGTTAATGAGGTTAAGTCAAAATTGTATATTGAAAGAATCTGTTTTAACTTCTATTAACTCTTCATATCAAAGAGTCAAAGAGTCACTACAGAAGTCATACTGGACCATTATTTGTTGATAACAATGTTCTCACAATTAACGATATGTATACTTTAGAACTAGAACTGTTCATGTACAAATATTTTGTTAATGAGCTTCCTGACGCCTTTAAGAATTATTTCACAAAGCGCTCCGATATTCACGACTACCCACCAAGACATGTTAATGACCTTAATATAACAAACGACAAAAAATCTTTCTCAGATCAAGGAATTCTAGCGGCCCCATACTTTGGAACTCGCTCTCAAAATCTTTAAAAGAATGACAAAATGTCAAACATTTTCGAAATACACTTAAACGATCCCTAATTCAACAGTACTCATAGTTTTACATTGTAAGACATTTTCTGAATTTATTTCATTTTCTCGTTTCTCGATTTTTGAGCCCGTCCTTGTCTTGTCTTGTTAGTAGTCATTTTCATGTGAAGTCAATTTCTGTTTCATAGGGGTAGACTTTTTACGGGCCTTTCTGGCCTTCCAGCCTACTCCTCCATTAGTTTTGTTTATTATTTAATGTGTTTTGATGTACTCTTATGTTTTTTTAATGGAAATAAAGTTGATAGAAGTATACACCATCGTTGAACCATTCTGTAAAGCTATGATTGTTTAAAGTTTATCATCAATAAGACATGAAATTGAAAATGAGCAATTATTGAAAACACTTAATTAAAAAGACTAGCCTAGATTCCTCTTGGAATTAAAACCTTATGGAAATGCTCTAAATAAAGCCTCAAAGTGTAGTAAAATCCAAAAAAGTACAGAAATGTACACAGAAATGGCTAAAATTGCCAAAGAATTAATTTGCAATATATCATTTTGTGATGGTGGTTTAGATTACCTAAATTTGTACCTCAGATGTATTAACCGTAAGATTATACGAAGTTCCTGATAATTTAATACATATCAAAAGAGAAACGATTTAATCAAAAAATATTTATTTACCCATCACAGGTGTAGGAACATAAGCTTTTTAAGATTTGAAATTAGAAACACTATTTGTACACCATTTTTCCCACCGGCGGCAAAAATTCAAGTTGGTAAAGAATTGCAATTGTTTTCAATCTCAAAATCAGGGAAAACTATACTGGTTGGTTATATTACTATGAATATATTGATTCATGTAAAAAAAATACGTTAGTAAAAAATCAGTGAGGAGACTCTACGCCAGTCCCTTTAATGGAAGATCTTTTACAGCCCATTATGATCCTAAAATGAAACAGAGATGAGAAATGTGTACAGTACAATAATGTATAAAACAGCACCAAACGGAGGAGTGTAAGAAATGTTAAGTACAACGTGAAATAAGTTATTCATATCTTTTCCACTATCTTCTAGAATTGATTGCTTGCGACTTTTTTGCCGGAATATATTGTAATGAAGTATTCAAGGAAAACAGAACTTAGCATTAACAATACTCACAGCCTGTTTTTAAACTTAAATCACTACAATACGGTTCAACAAAATACTTTGGAAGTAAGCAAACAGTTTTTTCGAGATAGCAATGAAGCATTTGGACATTGCAGTTACTGACATTTACAATTTGATTTACAAGTACACAATGAAAAACGCATAACAAAATAAAGTTGTGTTTAAATTGTCGGTGTTGCCGAAGGCTGTTCAGATGGCATAACCTTGTATTCCGTCTTACATGTATTTGCATCGAAATTGCACGTCTAAGCTTGTTAGTTCATATAACTTAGAATAGGCAAGTTTACACAACAAGGTTTAGGTTATGTACATTAGCTGTTACGTCAGATTCAAACGTAAGAGAAAAAATATGTGACAAACTACAAATTTAGCTATCTCAATACTGTATAGTATGTGTCAATAAACATGTGTTAAAATGTATTTGAAATCTAGGAAAAATATGTAACAAACTACAAAATTTAGCTATCTCAACATAGTAAACATAGTATATGTCAATAAATAAAGTATGTGTCAATAAATATGTGTTTAAATGTATTTGACACTTTTAGTTTAAAAAGAACATCAAAAAAGTATAAGCATGAGTTCTTCCCTCATTATACTCTTAACCCCGTTGAACTGGAATATATCTGCCCTGATAAATAGCGGATTGAAAAAGAGGTCCAAACATGTCAGAATGCTACAACATCAGATGCGTTGAATCTAGTCAAAAAATAAAGTTGGTAACAAATTGCAATTATCTCCAACATTCCTCAAAATCATGGAAAACTACTGGTAGGTTATATTACTAAGTATAAACATGTTCTATTTGATTCATGTAAACAATATGTAGGTAAAACATTATTGGTTAGAATCTAGGCCAAGCACTTTAAATGAATATCTTGTGCACTTAGGTATAAAACAGCACCAAACGGAGGAGTCCTAAAAAAAACCCCGATGAATTGGGATATAACTACGTTGAATCTAGTACAGATGGAGCTACCATAGCTATGTATCTTTAAAACGTGTCATGGCCACATTTTAACGTATTTAGTGTATGTACCGAGTGAGTCAAAAAAACTGCAATAGTTAAATGAAAGCCATATTTTAAGAACAAGAGATATCATGAACATGAAATGCATATATTTAAATAGATCATAGATTTACCTTTAAAATTGTGAAAAAATGGGGAAAATTGATAAAGGCGTCGTAGAGTTACACTTATTTGAATAGGAAGACTTAAAAACAGGTCTGTCCAAATGTCGTGCATGTGTTTTATTAATGGAGGACACAATTATGACATTATCTTTCCTCTTTAGTGTTTGGGTGCTTTGAAAAGGGCCGTTTAAGCTTGGTAGCCCTGAATATTCATTTTCAGTTTAACGTGACTTGGGACACATGTGGCAGAGGATTTCTTAGCGAGGTCACTTCTGGATCCCTTGCAAAAGTCTGAGGAACGCGGTCGACGTTTATCCTGCTTCTTGCCGTTCACAGTCTTCCAGGTCTCTCTTTATTTAGGTTATAGACTGTTCCTGTTCTTTTGAATTTCGCCTGAATTCTGTAGATTGTGGATGCACATGGTACACGAGATGGGGGGAATGCACCCTGTTTGAATCTCCGTTTCACTTCTGCATGAGTTTTGGTGGTAAAATAAACCTCAAAAATAAGCACGTTGCTTGTTTGTGAACTGATCTTGAGGCATTTTGAACAGAAATTAATACGCTCTCCCTTCTAAGACAGTATCCTAAAACATGTCATTTTGCACTTGAAAAACAGGGGGGAAAAACGCCTAAATTATCTTTTATATGTAAATTATTAGATTAAGAAGATATCTTTTTTACTAGAGCAATGTAATCGGTTTGTGTTATTATTCATGAGGTGTTGGCAAGAAATTAGGTTCTATATTGGTAATTAGTCGTTTGACCAAGTATGCTCATTTGGACAGAACTGTTTTCATACCATATTATTCAAATAAGGATATCTTCGCGATGCCTTTAGAAATTAATATTATTTGTTCGAAATTACTTTTGTTCTTACAATATGGCTTCCATCTAATTATTGCAGTTTTTTTGACTCGCGTGGTATATTACAACAATTTTGTGTTTGAATGCAAGAAGAAGTGTTATTATTTTATCACTTCTAACAAGCAGCTGATGGATTTAAACAAATTTGAATTTCTTCTTTGATTCTTTTATAGTTAGTATCAATTTTGCAAAGTGTTTAAGGGCTTTCTGTTTCTCATCCCTCAATAAGTTATGATAAGTAAATGGAATTCTCGGCACTCACATATTCCAAAGAGGAAATATGAGAAAAATAACAGAAATAATAGTGTGAATCAAAATAACGTTCGGCACTCACATATTCCAAAGAGGAAATATGAGAAAAATAACAGAAATAATAGTGTGAATCAAAATAACGTTATGACCCGACGACATGTATTTTTTTTACAATTATTATGTCTGATGTTTTTGTTTGATTAGATACCTTTACCGCAAGGTTTTTAACAAATATTCCAATCAAGTGATTATATGCTTTATATCAGCATCTGAATGTTCTGTTTGAACTGTCTTCATAACATCCCATGTTTGATCATTACAATTTTGGCGTTGAGATCATTAAAAAACGGACCATTTCAGTTTTCAAGGTCTTTACTAAACATCTAAACCTTCTCTGTTATACGTTTTGAACTGCAAGTTAAACTTTGACGAAATAGTATATCTATTTGAAAGATATTTAAATAATAAAAAATAATAAATCTTTGTAATGTCAGACGCGCAATTCTGTCAAAATATTATAAAACGTTTTTGGCACATACTATATAAATAATTACAGAATAAAACATATGAAATTTTGTTTTGCTTAATTTATGGTGTGTGATATATGTGCAACAAGGCATTATATAGAATATATTCTAATTAATTTCATTAATATTAATTTATACGTCATTTCATCTGAAAAAAATAGACGTTTTATGGCAATTAAAGTAAAAAATTATGGTATGCAGTAATTATAGTCAAATTCAGAGTAGAAATAAATTGAGTTTTATTCAGAATTTCGTTCAAGTTGGGGGTTTTTTTCATCCCAAATGATGAACATTTTTACCATGCATCGTGCTATTATAACTATGCACCTGTAGTTATATGCCAATTCTAACAGTAAGATTCCTTGCAGCAATAAGTTTGATAAATACAGTCTAACACCACTGCCCAGCAGGTGTTGCAATCTACATAATGGACCTTATAACCACTAACGAAGAGGTATATTACCTTATGGCAGGTCTTCTCTAAACTAGGTCATGTAGGTTTTTCAATCTTATAAATAAAACATCGTATTATTAGAATAAATAGAAACCAGATAGAGTAAGTAAACTTTAAAGAAGATACCTCTTCCATCATATCAGTTCGACGGAACTCACAATTCGGATACGTATCCGAATTCGGATACTCCGTATCACAATTCTGATACCCGTATCCGAATTTCGATTAAAACAGCTGAAACGGGATATGAGCTTAAATGAATATTCAGCTTCGCCGCGCACCATACCGGTATGTATAAAAGTCAATAACATTGTCTTTTTTGTCATCTAAATTCTATCAAAGTATTGGCCAAATTATTTTGCCTTCTGTGATAAGAAGCTATCAGGACATGTTTCGAAGCTGTTCCACTGGAATTGCACAGATGAAAATGATATTTCCACAGATACATTTATCATAAATGCAAGAAAGATGTTCTACATGTACTTGCCAGCTAGCGCTTTCGATTTGTTTCCTGCGCCACGACAGGAGTTTCAGAATTCAGATACCCCTCCATATCCTTATTCGGATATGGGTATCACAATTTGGATACGAAATGTGCGTGGGTATCCGAATTCGGATACGTATCCGAATTGTAAGTTCCGCCGAACTGATATGATTCACCTGCCAAGCAAACAGCAAAGGTGTGCATCATTATAATAGTCTAACTACGAGGGTCATTCAAAAAGTTCTACCTGCTGTATCATAACTTTTGTTCTAATAAGGGTAGGTACTTGAACATTGGCGAAAATATAGTTAAGAATGTCATCTATAAATGGTGCAACAATCACATCAATATCTTATCTAGAGTTCTGTAGGTGATCTGAAAACCACAGTAAGTCTCGGTACACCGGAAACGATGAAATATATGCAACATTTTTAAAACTGACTCAAGTACAGTGAATTGAAAAGGCCATTATATAGCCTTAATTTATAATAGTATTAATATACAGTAACAATTTTAAAAAACACCATAAGAATGAACATACAATTATGTTGGATGGTTAAAAAAATTGACCCAAACAGAAAATAATTGTAATTCACGAGCATAACAATGATAAGCACAATTAATCCCTTTTTTAACAGGTTTTTTACCGAAAAATGTAGTGTTGTAGCTTTAACTGTTGTTTTTTACATAAAAAAGCACTTGGAAAGGTCACGCTACAGAAAAACACACTATGCTGATCTTCGTAACCTAAGAGGGTACAAGACATCCTTTCAAATATTAGGATTCTGGGTAATTTATATTTGTGACAAGTTTACTTTATCAGTGAAAAAATACTTGTTGGACTGTTAGGTACACTTTCATTTCAAATTTGTTCTGTAACTTACATAAATTTTCGGTATAAACATGGTTGTTCCCCGGGGGGGCACTCCGTCATGCTCCTGTCGAATGACCCCCTTCTATTTGCTCCTCTCTCACCCAATGACCCCCTTTTTCACTGAGCTGTCACCCAATGACCCCCTATTATTTTGAAAGTCAACCTTTTTTATGGTGACTCTCATCCATTGCCCTGATTTTTCGAGAACCTACACCGAATGACCCTCTTTTTTCGCTAAATTTGTCAATTTTTTCGAAAATTTTACGCAAATTTGTCGATTTTATTGAAATTTTTTACGAAAATTAGCCTTATTTTATTCAAAAACTTACACCGAATGACCCTGTTTTTCGCTCTTGCCAACAAATCGCTCGAAATTACCCAGTTTTTTAACCCTCTACACCGAATGACCCGCTATTTTTCAATGTATTTCTCACCTATTGCCCCTACATTTCGAAAGCCGGTAGGAGCAGGTACGTCACTTTCATATTTGAGTGCCCCCCCCCCCCCGGGGGTTGTTCATACATAAGCTGTACATGTAATTTTAGGTGTAATGTTATTAGATATTTCACCGTTTCCGGTGTACCGAAACTTACTGTGGTTTTCAAGTCACTTACAGAAATTTAGATAAGATATTGATATGATGGTTACACCATATATAGCTGACATTCTTAGCTATATTTGTAAAATTTGCAAGTAGCCACCCTTAATAGAATAAGAGTTATGATACAACATGTAGAACTTTTTGAATGACCCTCGTACCATGTTGCAAACAAGGACAAGTTTAAGATTTAATTGTGATTTTACTTTGAAGTTGTTGATATAATTGTCCAGGAAGATATCAAAATATGATAGGTGTAGCAAGATTTCAACATTGGGTGCAACATTTTTATGTACCACCGATCGACATATGAGGCTCAATAGGTACGCCCATATTTTTCTAAACTGACAAGCAAAAGTTTCACTAATCTTGGCTAAAAAGTCAGTTTTCCGACAAAATTTTGGCAGCTTTTCGAACACATTGTTTCAAATTTTAATCAACAACGATGTTGTTCAAAATAAAACAACAAATTGTATTCTACCAACAACATACCAACTAATGACCTCTTCCGGCCGACTAAAGAAATACGGGAAGAAATATTACGGTGCGGCCGCAACCCTCTGGAAACGACACTGGGGACAGCGTTAATGACGCATTAACAAATAATTTGACAGATCATAAAACTATGTAACAGGCGGGGAAGGAGGTACGGTGATCCTCTCACTTGCAAAATAAAAATTGGCACAATCGCTTCGAAAAAGAGTAGGGCACTCTAACCGGCTCAAATTCACACCGTTTCCTTCAATCGTTATGTCTTCTTTTTACACAACATATATTTTATTATAATCAGATGACATATAAACTATGAGTACATGACAAGTGAAATACAGAGTAGAAATGATTCCAGATTTTATCTCAAACTTGTTATGCATCACGCTATCAGAACTTGTGGCACCTGTGGTCATTTTCTCAATCTACATATTCGACGTTTATTAGTGTGATGCCTCGCGGCAATCAGTTTGAAAACTCAGCAGAGAATCACTGCCCACCAGGTGGTGTTAATACAATCTGTATAATAAACCGTAGTATAACCAATCGATGAGGTATGTAAATGCCTCTTGGCATCTCTTCTCTTTTCTAGGTCAAACTGTTTGTTACAAAGTATTAAGGGGTCGCTTGAAAACTCAACCGGTGGTTGCCTGTCGCTTCTGGGCGGTTCTAACGGAATAAACAATAGTCAACCGCCCAGAACCGGCAGACAACCGCCGGTTGAGTGTTGAAGCGACCCCTTAATAAGAAAAATGCATAAATATTTAATCAACTAATTTCATTTCTAGACATTCTTAAATTTTCCATCAACATTAATATCACATCTGCGTCTGTGATGGGTAAAAATGGAATTAAACCTCAGAGAACAAAACAAATATTCAGCAAACCAGAATGTAAACACCGTTTAATCAAAAGCATCACAATTTTACCAAATCGTGTTGCTAATCAACAAAACTAATTATTTTTCAGACTAGCGGACCCTTTTTTATTTTCGGACTGGCGAACCTTAGGATTAGCGAACCCCTTTCAATTTCGGAATAGCGGACCTTATTTCATTTTCGACCCGGGGGCCACTGAAGTATAATATTGCGGGCATAGCTTGACCACGGTTTTTCAAAACACCCCCTAAAGGGTGATTGTTTCTGAAGCCAAAATATACCCTTTTCCCCTCATTCACAACCTAAATCGAGAATTTACCGTTATCATTTTGACACTAAGGTTTGAAAAAGTACCCTATTTCTGAAAATGAGCTAAAGTGGCTGCTTTTAATATCCCTAACGGTGTCACCTGATACACCCTTCTGTCCTCAAAAAACAACCCTAATTCACCTTTATCTTGGTCACGCTATGCCTGCAACATTATA